>NIVC01001914.1:40000-125000 GCA_002269645.1 Macrostomum lignano | reverse complement strand
ACGTCTTACTGGGCTTTCGTGCTGGCAGTTTTCACTTCCCTTTGTGGCCCCTCCTTCTCGGCCGCCTCCCAAAAGTCAGCAGAAGCAAACGCAAACTGCAGCAGCAGCTGCGGAAGAGAAAGCCGCTTGTTTCCTTCAATATCGGACTAATTTTCTTGGCCCCTCTTCACTCTCCCTTTGCTCTATACTATACGCTGTTCAAATTGCTTTAATTATTCAAGGCTAGCGTCAATTTCTTCCATCTTCATCATCCCAGAAGACCTAAAATGGGCAAGGAGAGAGCCGAGCTGATATTGAAAGCCAAAACAATTGCTAATTCTGTCTTTGATTTTTCTGTGCCATTTTGGCTCGGAAAACAGGGGAGGAAAGTTAAAACTCGGATATTGAGGAGTGGAAACTTGAACTAGGAAAAGAGAAGAGAGGAGATTAAAGAGAGGAGAGCTGCTTTAGCCATTGTTCCCTAGACGAAGTTGTCTATGGCCAAGCCTCATTCAGCGCTGTGCAAAACAATAAATCATTCAGAAATCCGATATTTCATAAAGCGTTTTCACTCTCCAAAAAGTACAAATTTTTGTCAGAATTTTTTACGAAACACAGAGAAAAATTTGCTGCATTTTTCGAAGGTATTGTAATTATTAATATAAGCTTCCTCTTGCGTACTTTTGTAATAAAAGAAATACAGATGTTGGTAGACTAATCTGTCACATGCATTCGGATGCAGAAACCTCTATATTGCACTGGTGGTTTTGTCAAACAAGTCTTTTGTGTTATTGAGATATGTGATGTTTTTTATCCGAGGAAAATAAAACTTTGTGCAACATTGTGTCCAGAAACGAAGATAGATTCCAGATAGATGCGAGAAAATTGGTAGATATATAGATGGCAGTTAGATGGTAGATAGATGGATGGTAGATAGATGGCAGATAGATGGCAGTTAGATGGTAGATTGATGATAGACAGATGGCAGTTAGGTATAGATAGATGACAGGTAGATGGCAATTAGGTGTAGATAGATGATAGATAGATGGCAGTTAGGTGTGGATAGATGATAGATAGATGGCAGTTAGGTGTAGATAGATGACAGGTAGATGACAGTTAGATTGTAGATAGATGATAGATAGATATATTAAATAGTCTTTTTAACAATCGAAATCGCGGATTTCATCTGCAATAATTCACCATATTAATTGTCACTACAGATCCTTGTCTGCTTCGCCACTCTCCTCTCATTCTCAAGCTCAACTCCTTACCTGTCAATCACTTATTGAAATCATTGTTTCACCTTCCACAGACTTGACTTCCCTGTGTATTTGAGGAAAAACCCAACAAATTTGCGTTTTGTTAAGCCTAATTTCATTGTTCTATAGTCAGAGTACTTTTTTCAGTGGAAAATTTTCGACAATTTGATGAGCTCGACAGCTAAGTAGTGAAGAACACGCTTTGAGGGGTTAAGCTGGCACTGGCACTCCACTGATTGTTGCACTGTCTTTGTTCCATTTTATTCACCCCCTGGTCTACTCAAGTCCAGCCAAGCACATAATACGAGCAGCTATAGCTCGCTAATTGCCTCGCATGCATGAAGCTAAAATGAGTTAAAATCGTTTTGAAACCTCTATACCCTACTCTAACCTTGGTAAGGAGACTCATAATTTGATTATTTCTGAATCCGGAATTCGTGCAGAGGCGAACCGCTGTAACTATGAGTATGATCGTTCTGTCCCGAAGCCAATAAATTAGATTTGACAGTTTGAGCATTGCATGGTTCGCCTGATCTGAGCTATAGGGTATTATAAATAGTAATTACTGTCTTTCGTCATCAATGCCAACTCAAATTCGGTGGCATATAAAGGTAAAAATGGGTCCATTTTAATAACTATATCGAACGCTTTCTTTGTTGTGTGAGTTAAGCCTACCAAGCCTTAATCCTGAGTCATTACACGCTCGACTGGCGTAGGAATGCTCATGGATTTGATGTGCTCATTTGAGATGATGAGTGAGATTCTAGAGTCTAAACTCAAAATTCAGTCCTGTGGTCGAGGTTGTCCTGTGGTCGAGGATGTCCTGTGATCGAGGACGTCCTGTGGTCGAGGATGTCCTGTGGTCGGGTGTCCTGTGGTCGAGGGTGTCCTGATGGTCGAGGATGTCCTGTGATCGAGGATGTCCTGTGATCGAGGATGTCCTGTGATCGAGGATGTCCTGTGATTGAGGATGTCCTGTGATCGAGGATGTCCTGTGATCGAGGATGTCCTGTGATTGAGGATGTCCTGTGATTGAGGATGTCCTGTGATCGAGGATGTCCTGTGATCGAGGATGTCCTGTGATCGAGGATGTCCTGTGATCGAGGATGTCCTGTGATCGAGGATGTCCTGTGATCGAGGATGTCCTGTGATCGAGGATGTCCGGTGATCGAGGATGTCCTGTGATCGAGGATGTCCTGTGATCGAGGATGTCCTGTGGTCGAGGATGTCCTGTGATCGAGGATGTCCTGTGATCGAGGATGTCCGGTGATCGAGGATGTCCTGTGATCGAGGATGTCCTGTGATCGAGGATGTCCGGTGATCGAGGATGTCCTGTGATCGAGGATGTCCTGTGATCGAGGATGTCCGGTGATCGAGGATGTCCTGTGATCGAGGATGTCCTGTGGTCGAGGATGTCCTGTGATCGAGGATGTCCTGTGATCGAGGATGTCCTGTGATCGAGGATGTCCGGTGATCGAGGATGTCCTGTGATCGAGGATGTCCTGTGGTCGAGGATGTCCTGTGATCGAGGATGTCCTGTGGTCGAGGGTGTCCTGTGGTCGAGGGTGTCCTCTACTTACTCATCAAGGGTATCATCTCGCCAAGGGTATTTATGTTAATGATAGTATCTAGTCAAGGGTATCATGCCATCAATGGTATCATCTATAGTCAAGGTCAAGGATTGTTAAAAAGTTTTGGCTTAAAATTAAAGTGAGCTTGAGAATGCTATTACAGAATTAAAGCAGGAAAATACGCCGTAGAACGCAATTCTTAATACACAAGCAACTATAAAAATAACGCATGGCCCTTGACTTTACGAGATAATTTTATAGATTTATGAAACGTGTCCCTAACCATTGCGCTCGAATAACCGAATGGGTCTAACTCATAGCTTGTATATTTTAACAAAATTAGGTTGAAAACCTATATAGAAAAGGATGCTAAACTCAAGTTTTAAATGCTCTCCAGCTCGATAACTTTGCGGGTCTAAGAGATGACTTTCGAAAATTCGTAGTATTAGTTGTGTTGTTTGTTATTATAATTTACTATACACTGTTTGTAAGGTTTATTAGTCAGAACCTCAATTTATAGGTTTAAGCGTTGAAAGATGAAAATTATCAGATAAATTTTATCCGTGCAAGTGCGACACGGAGGCAATAAAGCTTTTGCATAAATAATAGCTTCAGCCCACGTGCTCGTCCGACGCTGCTCCACTCGACTCATACTCGCTGCTCACTCTCGCCCGACCCTATCTTTGTCTTGTCTCTATAATTTCAGTCTATCGGCCCTTTAACTCCGTTGGTGGTACCCAGCAGACATATATAGCGGTCATAAAGAATCCTACAAACCATCTGTCCGTTTCAACATTCGAGTTCAAACTGTTCGAATATCGATAGATAAATATAGATTATCAGAGCGTGAGTCCAACTAATTTATTTCGTTTTTTTGCGCGCTATAGCATCACAGATGACCAATTCTATTGCCCGCCATATGCTCTGTTCAGTTCCGCATTTAACGACTCCAGAGTCTCGGGGCGTAGTTTTTTATGGATACTATAATTACTACTTATTATCCACAGTCTGCATAAGTTATATTTTACTGTACGTAGCTAGAGGGGAATGAATACTGATAAGGGGATGTCCACAAAGATGCTTAAAATGGAAACTGTCTTGTCTTAGAGGAGATGAAGATGACTGTAGAAAGTTGAAACTACTGCTTTTAATAATACGACTTTCAAAAAGCTACTACAAAGCACAACAAGTTTGGCGCTAATCTGAGTCTGGCACAACGAGCCAACTGAACCAAAACAAATCCAATACCCTAACAATCATTTCAAATACTACGGAGCTAGAACTAATATAACGAGTATACTATAAGCCAAAAAAACGAATCGGCCTAATTTACTAAACCCATGCCATGCCCCCATCTGTCCTGGCTCGGCCCTCCGTGCCGAAGTTAATAGGAGCTTGTAAAATTAATGACAGCGATTATCGGGCGGTGAAGGCGGGGCTGAGGGGGTTGTTGTTTTGTCTTGTGGGGTGGTGGGTGGTCGGTTCGCTGGCCGGGAATAAAATTGGCCACCACCCCAAACGCTCCAAGCGCCGATCCCCCCAAACTTGTGAGGAAGGCAGAGTGAGAGTAAAGTTAATGACTGAGAGCGGGAGGCGGTTCAGTTCAGTTCAGTTATAAAGTGTGAAACTCTGCGAACGGCCAGTCAGGAGGGGTCCACCGATAAGCGGAAGGATAATTAATAGCAATGGAATGAACGCCTAACGCGAAGCGCCACGCAGACAGGCAGATTGTGTTAGAATCCGGCTTTGAAATGACTGAGTGCTGGAATGGTGAAATCAGATGGAACTATAGCAGTAGTAGTAAGAAGAGGGTGGAGCTATTAGCAGATCATTAATCAGTCTAACGCCATTATCTAATCGGATCCTGGCGCTTTGGAAAACAAAGCGAACGCGGTTGAGATTTTTGAAGCTTAGATGGACGGCTTTTATTTGGTACTGGTATAGGATAAGTGGTGTTGGAGTGGCGACTGCCTGTTGATATATTATAGCTCTGTAAGAGCCTGGAAAGAAGCCAGCCATGGCCACAAGATATTTATCAACACTTTTTTTTCGGCACAGCAGTAGTCCATCATTCATTCATTTGATCTGGGAATTAAATATTCTAGAATCTAGACTAGATAATGATGATTAGCAATTATTTATAGTTGAAGCTCTGATTTACGAATTCGAATTTTGTTCAAAAAGCGTTTATTTCAAAGTAAAAATTTTGCACTAAAACAAGCAATTTTCGCTTTTTAAGAAGCAATCGTTTAAAAGTCCAATCTCTAGTCCGTTTTCTACTATATTGTTCTAGCCACTGTATATATTATTTATATAGATAGGTTGGCGGTTATGCCGAAAAAACAATACGCGGCAATCGGTGGTCGATTTGCAACAGGTGGACGTCGTTTTCCTACTTCGCAATTTCAATCCTAACTTTTTATTTCTATATAGCTTGGTTGTCGGTGGCTCTTACTGCAGTATTGCTTGAAAACTCTTTCTATACAAACCCCAACCCCTCTATCTATACAGCAGAAACTGAAAGTTAAAACGGAAGCACAAGAAGAAAAACAATAATAATGGAGGTAGAGATGGAGTTTTGGTAAAAAGCGGAAAAGTAATAAAAGAATAATAAATCCTCAATCCTAGCCAGATCGTCCAGTCGAGACAATGATAATAAAAAAGATTCTCGCCAAATTCATCCCACGATATTTTAGTTAATAAAAATTCAGCGAAAGACTGCACAACCAAATTTGATGAAAACTTCCCTATCTTTGCAGAAGAGAAAAGTTACCCCTAATGCAGTGGTAGTGTGTGCGTGTGTGGTCTGTCAGATGAAAGAAACACACATTTATACATTTACGTTAACGTTGTAGCGCCAATTTCTAACGAAAGTTCGAACTTTGAACACACAGCTACGAACTGCGACTTTCTAGGAAATCTCCCTGAATGTCTATATATAAAGGGGCTTAAGTTAGCAGCGCAGAGCTGTCAAAACTTTCACACGTTCTATATAGTTGAATGACGTGCCAGAAAAAAGCACCAAAAGTACAGAGAGCACATCTAAACTTGGACTGTTGTCTTTCCAATTTGGACAGAGAAGAAATAATTGGGTGCCATCCAAAATATACAGTTCCTTTTGCTTGCGTTGCATCGTTTTGTTTATCGATTTTTTGTCAGGGGAGGACTGACAAATCACGATTCTATATAATTATAAATTCCGGCCTTTTTTGTTTTAAGTATTCGCTTTGTACTCGTGTCGTCAGTTGTTTTATTACTGCAATGTCCTGGCGCTGGGGCAATGAAAATGTACATCAACGATTTGTCAAACGTACATATTTAGTGGCGATATCAGTGTACAGTGGGGAATCACACTCAGCTGTACATACGAGTACAAACTAACCCCAGATCAAATCTGATTGGTTAAACAAGTTTACAAAGAGACTGGGCTAAGAAAATCAGTTATAAATTAAAACAAAAAACTTACCTTGAAAGACTAAGACCGTAACTGCAGCCAGCAGCAGAGATGCAGCCTTAATCGTTTCACTCCACATTGTCTTCAATTGCTGCTTCAAGAAGAGTGAAGAATTTCTCGTTGAGAAACCTCGATTTCAAAGCCAGACTTTGAATTAATCAGTTCTGAAAGAAAATGTTGGGAGGCAGACATTTGAACTGTTTCAAGCTTATATAGTTGTCATGACGACTCATAATTCCTTCTTACAATTATATATTGATTTGGTTGTTAAGATCCATAACTGTAAGGTAAAACTTGACGTCATGCACAGCAGCTTGCAATATTTGTCAAAATTCGTTTCGCGAAATTCCATTCCACCTCAAGCAGCTAGCGAGTTCATGGCCCATTGTTCGCCGGGAGAACATTCTATTTGCCTTTAGTCCCCAACCTCAGCCGGCACCCCGCTGCTCTACGCGCCCGAAAATTTGATTATTACGCAACTCGACACTTTCCTTCTCCACGCTTAGCATATTAAAATTTATCTAAAGCTGGGCTCACACACCTCTACATTGCCTTATGCGAGCGCATAGGGTTTTGACATGACATTATAAAAATGCTTTTGCCCAACACAATTTATATTGTCAGTTGTCACGCCTGCCTGACACGCGGGTGGTGAAAATTCCTTAATATTTTATAGGATTCCAAGAATGCAGGAGGCTGGCTGCTTCAGTGGTCTTTGTAAGGGTAGGGATTTGAAACCACCGAAATTTAATAATATTCGTGCACGAGGTGCTGCATCGGCAGGTAAAAATGTTCCATATCTATCTATCTATCTATCTATCTATCTATTTATCTATCTATCTATCTATCTATCTATCTATCTATCTATCTATCTATCTATCTATCTATCTATCTATCTATCTATCTATCTATCTATCTATCTATCTATCTATCTATCTATCTATCTATCTATCTATCTATCTATCTATCTATCTATCTATCTATCTATCTATCTATCTATCTATCTATCTATCTATCTATCTATCTATCTATCTATCTATCTATCTATCTATCTATCTATCTATCTATCTATCTATCTATCTATCTATCTATCTATCTATCTAATGTCGCAGAAAAAAACACAATAAATAAGTAGTAAGTAAAAAGCATAAAAGGTCATGGAATTTGGCAGGAATTCGAAGGAAAATCTATATTGGCAAATGCATAAACCTAAATTCTACCAGAAATTGCTGTCGTGACCTGGAATCCGAACCCACAGGATGTTCATAATATCGGAAAGGATCTGTGAGGAGCTTTGCACAATCGGGGTTTATCATCAGCCAGCATCTGACGCTCTCAGGGGGAATTTAGGTGCGTCAGAAGGCCCAGTCATTTATTCCATTCTCCTCTCGGACTATGGATGGTAAGCAACTTACCTAGGAAATATTAGACAGAAATGGAACTTATATCGAACGAGTTTGTCGGGAGCTGCTTTCGCGAGTGAATTCCCAGAAAAAAAGAAACATGCTTTGCCTCCGTGAGATCCGGACTTGCATCGGAGCCCAAACTGATTATCAAAAATGATTGCACTCGGATATAATCAACCCATCTTGAGACAGATTCACTTAATTGCAACACTGAAAGAATATTTAAGTGCATTCTAGCGTTTCTGGCAAATGAAAGCAGTGGAAATTATTATAAACTGGATATTGAAGTGGCTGATCAATTATTTAACTTGAGTGATGGTGATTTATTTATGTCTTGAGAGTGTTAGGGTCTGTGAGTCCTTTATTGGTATGGGAGATTATGCAAGTGCGTGCGGACGGTTAAGTCAATAATCGATTTATGCATGATGGAAAAGGAGCTGGTAAGGGAGATGAGAGGAGAGGAGTGGAGAGGAGAGGAGAGGAGAGGAGAGGAGAGGAGAGGAGAGGAGAGGAGAGGAGAGGAGAGGAGAGGAGATGAGAGGAGAGGAGTGGAGAGGAGAGGAGAGGAGAGGAGAGGAGAGGAGAGGAGATGAGAGGAGAGGAGAGGAGAGGAGAGGAGAGGAGAGGAGAGGAGAGGAGAGGAGAGGAGAGGAGATGAGAGGAGAGGAGAGGAGAGGAGAGGAGATGAGAGGAGAGGAGAGGAGATGAGAGGAGAGGAGTGGAGAGGAGAGGAGAGGAGAGGAGAGGAGAGGAGAGGAGAGGAGATGAGAGGAGAGGAGAGGAGAGGAGAGGAGAGGAGAGGAGAGGAGAGGAGAGGAGAGGAGAGGAGAGGAGAGGAGAGGAGATGAGAGGAGAGGAGAGGAGAGGAGAGAGAGGAGAGGAGAGGAGAGGAGAGGAGAGGAGAGGAGAGGAGAGGAGAGGAGATGAGAGGAGAGGAGATGAGAGGAGAGGAGAGGAGATGAGAGGAGAGGAAAGGAGAGGAGAGGAGAGGAGAGGAGAGGAGAGGAGAGGAGTGGAGAGGAGAGAGAGGAGAGGAGATGAGAGGAGAGGAAAGGAGAGGAGAGGAGAGGAGAGGAGAGGAGAGGAGTGGAGAGGAGAGGAGAGGAGAGGAGAGGAGAGGAGAGGAGAGGAGAGGAGAGGAGAGGAGAGGAGAGGAGAGGAGAGGAGAGGAGAGGAGAGGAGAGGAGATGAGATGAGATGAGAGGAGAGGAGAGGAGAGGAGAGGAGAGGAGAGGAGAGGAGAGGAGAGGAGAGGAGAGGAGAGGAGAGGAGATGAGAGGAGAGGAGAGGAGAGGAGAGGAGAGGAGAGGAGAGGAGAGGAGAGGAGAGGAGAGGAGATGAGAGGAGAGGAGATGAGAGGAGAGGAGAGGATATGAGATGAGAGGAGAGGAAAGGAGAGGAGAGGAGAGGAGAGGAGATGAGAGGAGAGGAGAGGAGAGGAGAGGAGAGGAGAGAAGAGGAGAGGAGAGGAGAGGAGAGGAGAGGAGAGGAGAGGAGAGGAGAGGAGAGGAGAGGAGTGGAGAGGAGAGGAGAGGAGAGGAGAGGAGAGGAGAGGAGAGGAGAGGAGAGGAGAGGAGAGGAGAGTAGACAGATCAGTGGAGACGCGAGATTGTGAGGGCTTTACCTGAGATTAAATGCGCTTAATACTTTCTCTTCCCAGTAGCACGCAATATTTCAACCCATCTCTAGCAGTATTGCTATGGAACTTTCATCATCATTATTAATACTGCTTGTCACATTTCATTAATAGAGTCAAATATTAATAAAAAGCATCGCTGATGTCAAAGTGTATATCGAAATGTATCTATAATTAACATTTCCTTGTACCACAGCCTAGTACACCTTTCACCTCATCCCATACGAGCTATGCATAACAAAACCGGATGAAGCGTCGATGCGTTGTAGCGACAGAGGAGAAAAGATAGCAATCAGTCAGAATGAGTTCGTCAGCATGAGTCGCACTTGTATAATCCCTCTTGATGTGTGCTGGACCATCCAACCTTTATTGTGCTATCGATATGACGATACGATAGATCGGAACAGTGCCAAAAAGCATTTTAGTTTTTTGCTTTAGCAGAGCAGAGGGAGAGGAGTTGAGACAGGGAGAACAGAGAGAGGAGATGAGACAGGGGGAGCAGAGAGGAGATGAGACAGGGAGAACAGAGAGGAGATGAGACAGGGGGAGCAGGGAGAGGAGATGAGACAGGGAGAACAGAGAGAGGAGATGAGACAGGGAGAGCAGAGAGGAGATGAGACAGGGAGAGCAGAGAGAGGAGATGAGACAGGGAGAGCAGAGAGGAGAGGAGACAGGGAGAGCAGAGAGAGGAGATGAGACAGGGAGAGCAGAGAGAGGAGATGAGACAGGGAGAGCAGAGAGGAGATGAGACAGGGAGAGCAGAGAGAGGAGATGAGACAGGGAGAGCAGAGAGGAGATGAGACAGGGAGAGCAGAGAGAGAGGAGTTGAGACAGGGAGAGCAGAGAGAGAAGAGATGAGACAAGGAGAACAGAGAGAGAAGAGATGAGACAGGGAGAGCAGAGAGAGAAGAGATGAGACAGGGAGAGCAGAGAGAAGAGATGAGACAGGGAGAGCAGAGAGAAGAGATGAGACAGGGAGAGCAGAGAGAGAGGAGTTGAGACAGGGAGAGCAGAGAGAGAAGAGATGAGACAGGGAGAGCAGAGAGAAGAGATGAGACAGGGAGAGCAGAGAGAAGAGATGAGACAGGGAGAGCAGAGAGAGAGGAGTTGAGACAGGGAGAGCAGAGAGAGAAGAGATGAGACAAGGAGAACAGAGAGAGGAGATGAGACAGGGGGAGAACAGAGAGAGGAGATGAGACAGGGGGAGAACAGAGAGAGGAGATGAGACAGGGGGAGCAGGGAGAGGAGATGAGACAGGGGGAGAACAGAGAGAGGAGATGAGACAAAGGGAGCAGGGAGAGGAGATGAGACAGGGGGAGAACAGAGAGAGGAGATGAGACAGGGGGAGCAGGGAGAGGAGATGAGACAGGGGGAGAACAGAGAGAGGAGATGAGACAGGGGGAGCAGGGAGAGGAGATGAGACAGGGGGAGAACAGAGAGAGGAGATGAGACAGGGGGAGCAGGGAGAGGAGATGAGACAGGGGGAGCAGGGAGAGGAGATGAGACAGGGGGAGCAGGGAGAGAGGAGATGAGACAGGGGGAGAACAGAGAGAGGAGATGAGACAGGGGGAGAACAGAGAGAGGAGATGAGACAGGGGGAGAACAGAGAGAGGAGATGAGACAGGGGGAGCAGGGAGAGGAGATGAGACAGGGGGAGAACAGAGAGAGGAGATGAGGCAGAGAGAACAGAGAGAGGAGATGAGACAGGGGGAGCAGGGAGATGAGATGAGACAGGGGGAGCAGGGAGAGGAGATGAGACAGGGGGAGCAGGGAGAGGAGATGAGACAGGGGGAGAACAGAGAGAGGAGATGAGACAGGGGGAGAACAGAGAGAGGAGATGAGACAGGGGGAGAACAGAGAGAGGAGATGAGACAGGGGGAGAACAGAGAGAGGAGATGAGACAGGGGGAGAACAGAGAGAGGAGATGAGACAGGGAGAGCAGAGAGAGAAGAGATGAGACAGGGAGAGCAGAGAGAAGAGATGAGACAGGGAGAGCAGAGAGAAGAGATGAGACAGGGAGAGCAGAGAGAGAGGAGTTGAGACAGGGAGAGCAGAGAGAGAAGAGATGAGACAAGGAGAACAGAGAGAGGAGATGAGACAGGGGGAGAACAGAGAGAGGAGATGAGACAGGGGGAGCAGGGAGAGGAGATGAGACAGGGGGAGAACAGAGAGAGGAGATGAGACAAAGGGAGCAGGGAGAGGAGATGAGACAGGGGGAGAACAGAGAGAGGAGATGAGGCAGAGAGAATAGAGAGAGGAGATGAGACAGGGGGAGCAGGGAGAGGAGATGAGACAGGGGGAGAACAGAGAGAGGAGATGAGGCAGAGAGAATAGAGAGAGGAGATGAGACAGGGGGAGCAGGGAGAGGAGATGAGACAGGGGGAGCAGGGAGAGGAGATGAGACAGGGGGAGCAGGGAGAGGAGATGAGACAGGGGGAGAACAGAGAGAGGAGATGAGACAGGGGGAGCAGGGAGAGGAGATGAGACAGGGGGAGAACAGAGAGAGGAGATGAGGCAGAGAGAACAGAGAGAGGAGATGAGACAGGGGGAGCAGGGAGAGGAGATGAGACAGGGGGAGCAGGGAGAGGAGATGAGACAGGGGGAGCAGGGAGAGGAGATGAGACAGGGGGAGAACAGAGAGAGGAGATGAGACAGGGGGAGCAGGGAGAGGAGATGAGACAGGGGGAGAACAGAGAGAGGAGATGAGACAGGGGGAGAACAGAGAGAGGAGATGAGACAGGGGGAGCAGGGAGAGGAGATGAGACAGGGGGAGAACAGAGAGAGGAAATGAGACAGGGGGAGCAGGGAGAGGAGATGAGACAGGGAGAGCAGAGAGGAGATGAGACAGGGGGAGAACAGAGAGAGGAAATGAGACAGGGGGAGCAGGGAGAGGAGATGAGACAGGGGGAGCAGAGAGAGGAGATGAGGCAGGGGGAGAACAGAGAGAGGAGATGAGGCAGAGAGAACAGAGAGAGGAGATGAGGCAGAGAGAACAGAGAGAGGAGATGAGGCAGAGAGAACAGAGAGAGGAGATGAGGCAGAGAGAACAGAGAGAGGAGATGAGACAGAGAGAACAGAGAGAGGAGATGAGACAGGGGGAGCAGGGAGAGAGGAGATGAGACAGGGGGAGCAGAGAGAGGAGAGTGAGGAACAGATCCTGTATGGCAGAATAAGTGTGAACAAGAGTATAAAACAATCCATTGACACCAGTTTTTCATAAAAGATTGCATTTGTTTAGTTATTCAAGTCTTTAACAACACCTAAAAAGGCGGCTGGCCAGAGAAAGGCCTGCTAGAATTTGCAGACAGCCCCAGCAGCAATAGAAAATGAGAAACAGCAGCTAAAAAGCAGTAACTCTGCTGCTGCAGTGTTGTTATTCACCAAGCATGCTGAGAAAGCGCCCTCCCAGCCCTCTATGCTGCCATAAAAATGAAGTATTGCAAACCCAGTGAAGCCATGCATGCATTGATCAATCCCATTGTCCATATAATACACAGTTATGTGGGCGCTTCTTGAAAGCACTGTCCATTTCTTGTTTCACTAAGTCTGCATTTCAGTGCCAAGTTTTTGTCTCTTCACAGTCTGTCTCAGCCCCCCCCCCCATTATAGCTTGCGTTTACTGCTGTTCCTTCTCAGACCTTAACGGTATTGAGCCGCAGCAGATACACAAGACTTCCACACTGAGCATTAATATATCAACTCTCATATACGGACTCACCGAGCACTTGAGCAGACAGTATCGCTGTCAGCCAGAAGCGTGGTCATCGTCGCTAAAAAAAATTATTGTCGAATAACGATGACAGGAATGAAGCTTATACCGCTAAGGCTTCTGAGAGTTTTGTCTCGCTTCTTAAAGATTGTTTTTGAGACTAGGGGGCGTTTGGGTCTTGGATAGGACTGTCGGGATTGGCCAACCAATGGGGCTTGCGCTTGGCCGTTTCTTCACTCAGAAATGAATCAACTACTTATAGTAGCAGTGGCTTTGTGGATTCATTCTCGAGGATTGGGGGGTGGGGTAAAGTTGAAGCTTCTTAAGGTTTATGTTACAGCACCCTGAAGTATAGAATACAGCACCCTGAAGTATAGAATACACACCCTGAAGTGTAGGTTACAGCATCCTGAAGTGTAGGTTACAGCACCCTGAAGTGTAGGTTACAGCACCCTGAAGTGTAGGTTACAGCACCCTGAAGTGTAGGTTACAGCACCCTGAAGTGTAGGTTACAGCACCCTGAAGTGTAGGTTACAGCATCCTGAAGTGTAGGTTACAGTATTATGAAGTGTAAGCTACAGTATTATGAAGTATAGGTTAAAGCATCCTGAAGTGTAGGTTACAACATCCTGAAGTATAGGTTACAGCATCCTGAAGTGTAGGTTACAACATCCTGAAGTGTAGGTTACAGTATTATGAAGTGTAAGTTACAACGTCCTGAAGTGTAGGTTACAACATTCTGAAGTATAGGTTACAGCATCCTGAAGTGTAGGTTACAACATCCTGAAGTATAGGTTACAGCATCCTGAAGTGTAGGTTACAGTCTCATGAAGTGTAGGTTACAGCATCCTGAAGTGTAGGTTACAGTTTCATGAAGTGTAGGTTAGAGTCTCATGAAGTGTAGGTTACAATATCATGAAGTGTAGGTTACAGTATCATGAAGTGTAGGTTACAGTATCATGAAGTGTAGGTTACAGTATCATGAAGTGTAGGTTACAACACACTGAAGTTTAGGCTTCCTGAAGCATCGGAGAGCAGTTCAAGGCTTCAGAAAACACAGGCATCCTGCTGCTTGATGCATGCGTTTCAACATTGTGTAAGGCATCATAAAACACTGTGCTCAGCTCGCATCCCATCTGTCAATCCCCCGGAGCGCCCCAATTTGTTTGTTTGGCTAACTATTAAAACTGGCGATCCAATATGAATTAAGTGATGTCGCATGGCTCTGGAGGCTGGTGCTGAATAGCCAATGGCGACCTTTACTCGATTCGAGCTTGTTTACCAACTCATCAAACTGCCTCATCCTACCATCCAGACCCACAAACGAGTTTAGGGGGATAAAACTCCCCCTTCCTCCCAAAAAAAACTGCTGCTGTCAATCAATCAGCTCATCTGGCATCTCTCTTCTCTCTTCTGATTCTCACCTCTCTTCTCTCCCCTCTCCCATTGCTCTCTCCTTTCTCCCTCCCCTCTATCCCTCTCCTCTCTCCACTCTCCCCTCTCCCATTGCTCTCTCCTTTCTCCCTCCCCTATCTCCCTCTCCTCTCTCCACTCTCCCCTCTCCCATTGCTCTCTCCTTTCTCCCTCCCCTCTCTCCCTCTCCTCTCTCCACTCTCCTCTCTCCTTTCTCCCCTCGCTTTCTCCTCACTTCTCTTCTCTCTTCCCTCTCTCCTCTCTCCTCTCTCCTCTCTCCCTCTCCCCTCTCCTCTCTCCTCTCCCTCTCTCCTCTCTTCTCTCCCCTCTCTCCTCTCTCCTCTCTCTTCTCTCCTCTCTCCTTTCTCCCTCTCCCTCTCCTCTCTCCTCTCTCCTCTCTCCCTCTCCCCTCTCCTCTCTCCTCTCTCCTCTCTCCTCTCTCCTCTCTCCTCTCTCCCCTCTCTCCTCTCTCCTCTCTCTTCTCTCCTCTCTCCTTTCTCCCTCTCCCCTCTCCTCTCTCCTCTCTCCTCTCTCCTCTCTACTCTCTGCCTCTCCTCTCTACTCTCTCCTCTCTCCTCGTCTCTGTTTAAGGCAGCAAAATACCTTACAAATTAAAAACAAAAACCAAAAATTATTTGATTGAGTTTCATTGAATAATTGAAGAATTAAATTCAATTCAGACCGCAAATAGTCTTACAATAACGACATTCTCGCTGATAAGTTAATAAGGTCACCAAACTTTATCCAGGATTGCTTTTTATCTGCTTGACAAACTGCCGCATCACGCCAGAGTTTGGTTTTGCTAACTTGGTCATATTTCACAGCGTAGAATATAAAAACCAGAGACAATTGAAAGGGAAGCGGAGCCCATGGGTTTTTTCTGGTTGACTTGATCAAAGTTTGCTTACATATAGAGGCTCCGCCCCCTGGCGGGAAGGCCGGGACCTTGAAATATGAATGGGGAGTGAAGACTGTGTGAGTCACGAGTCCAAGACAAGAAAAAACAGCGACAGGCATTGCTCAAGTATGCAGACTCGTCTGCTCCTGGGTATCGCCTTAAATGCCTTATCATACCCTCCAGTTCATCCTCTCTTCTACCCTCCAGTTCACCCTCTCTTCTACCCTCCAGTTCATCCTCTCTTCTACCCCTCCAGTTCACCCTCTCTTCTACCCCTCCAGTTCACCCTCTCTTCTACCCCTCCAGTTCACCCTCTCTTCTACCCCTCCAGTTCACCCTCTCTTCTACCCCTCCAGTTCACCCTCTCTTCTACCCCTCCAGTTCATCCTCTCTTCTACCCCTCCAGTTCACCCTCTCTTCTACCCCTCCAGTTCACCCTCTCTTCTACCCCTCCAGTTCACCCTCTCTTCTACCCCTCCAGTTCATCCTCTCTTCTACCCCTCCAGTTCACCCTCTCTTCTACCCTGCAGTTCATCCTCTCTTCTACCCTCCAGTTCACCCTCTCTTCTACCCCTCCAGTTCACCCTCTCTTCTACCCCTCCAGTTCACCCTCTCTTCTACCCCTCCAGTTCACCCTCTCTTCTACCCCTCCAGTTCACCCTCTCTTCTACCCCTCCAGTTCACCCTCTCTTCTACCCTCCAGTTCACCCTCTCTTCTACCCCTCCAGTTCATCCTCTCTTCTACCCCTCCAGTTCACCCTCTCTTCTACCCCTCCAGTTCACCCTCTCTTCTACCCCTCCAGTTCACCCTCTCTTCTACCCCTCCAGTTCATCCTCTCTTCTACCCCTCCAGTTCACCCTCTCTTCTACCCTGCAGTTCATCCTCTCTTCTACCCTCCAGTTCACCCTCTCTTCTACCCCTCCAGTTCACCCTCTCTTCTACCCCTCCAGTTCACCCTCTCTTCTACCCCTCCAGTTCACCCTCTCTTCTACCCCTCCAGTTCACCCTCTCTTCTACCCCTCCAGTTCACCCTCTCTTCTACCCTCCAGT
Organism: Macrostomum lignano; assembly: GCA_002269645.1. Classification (NCBI taxonomy): domain Eukaryota; kingdom Metazoa; phylum Platyhelminthes; family Macrostomidae; genus Macrostomum; species Macrostomum lignano. Next base: position 108,624 of record NIVC01001914.1, on the reverse strand, counting down.
TCACCCTCTCTTCTACCCTCCAGTTCATCCTCTCTTCTACCCTGCAGTTCATCCTCTCTTCTACCCTCCAGTTCATCCTCTCTTCTACCCTCCAGTTCATCCTCTCTTCTACCCTCCAGTTCATCCTCTCTTCTACCCTGCAGTTCATCCTCTCTTCTACCCTCCAGTTCACCCTCTCTTCTACCCTGCAGTTCATCCTCTCTTCTACCCTCCAGTTCATCCTCTCTTCTACCCTGCAGTTCATCCTCTCTTCTACCCCTCCAGTTCACCCTCTCTTCTACCCTGCAGTTCATCCTCTCTTCTACCCTGCAGTTCATCCTCTCTTCTACCCTCCAGTTCACCCTCTCTTCTACCCCTCCAGTTCACCCTCTCTTCTACCCTGCAGTTCATCCTCTCTTCTACCCTGCAGTTCATCCTCTCTTCTACCCTCCAGTTCACCCTCTCTTCTACCCCTCCAGTTCACCCTGTCTTCTGCCCTCCAGTTCATCCTCTCTTCTACCCTCCAGTTCACCCTCTCTTCTACCCCTCCAGTTCACCCTGTCTTCTGCCCTCCAGTTCATCCTCTCCTCTACCCTCCAGCTCATCCTCTCTTCTACCCACCAGCTCATCCTCTCTTCTACCCTCCAGTTCACCAGTTCACCCTCTCCTCTACCCTCCAGTTCATCCTCTCTTCTACCCTCCAGTTCATCCTCTCTTCTACCCACCAGCTCATCCTCTCTTCTACCCTGCAGTTCATCCTCTCTTCTACCCTCCAGTTCATCCTCTCTTCTACCCTCCAGTTCACCCTCTCTTCTACCCCTCCAGTTCAGCCTCTCTTCTACCCTCCAGTTCATCCTCTCTTCTACCCTCCAGTTCACCCTCTCTTCTACCCTCCAGTTCACCCTCTCTTCTACCCTCCAGTTCATCCTCTCTTCTACCCTGCAGTTCATCCTCTCTTCTACCCTCCAGTTCATCCTCTCTTCTACCCTCCAGTTCATCCTCTCTTCTACCCACCAGCTCACCCTCTCTTCTACCCTCCAGTTCACCCTCTCTTCTACCCTCCAGTTCATCCTCTCTTCTACCCTCCAGTTCATCCTCTCTTCTACCCTCCAGTTCATCCTCTCTTCTACCCTCCAGTTCATCCTCTCTTCTACCCTCCAGTTCATCCTCTCTTCTACCCTCCAGTTCATCCTCTCTTCTACCCCTCCAGTTCATCCTCTCTTCTACCCTCCATTTCATCCTCTCTTCTACCCTCCAGCTCATCCTCTCTTCTACCCTCCATTTCATCTTCTCTTCTACCCTCCAGTTCATCCTCTCTTCTACCCTCCATTTCATCCTCTCTTCTACCCTCCAGTTCATCCTCTCTTCTACCCTCCAGTTCATCCTCTCTTCTACCCTCCAGTTCATCCCCTCTTCTACCCTCCAGTTCATCACCTCTTCTACCCTCCATTTCATCCTCTCTTCTACCCACCAGCTCATCCTCTCTTCTACCCACCAGCTCATCCTCTCTTCTACCCTCCAGTTCATCCTCTCTTCTACCCTCCAGTTCATCACCTCTTCTACCCTCCATTTCATCACCTCTTCTACCCTCCAGTTCATCACCTCTTCTACCCTCCAGTTCATCACCTCTTCTACCCTCCAGTTCATCCTCTCTTCTACCCTCCAGTTCATCCTCTCCTCTACCCTCCAGCTCATCCTCTCTTCTACCCTCCAGTTCATCCTCTCTTCTACCCACCAGCTCATCCTCTCTTCTACCCTCCAGTTCACCCTCTCTTCTACCCTCCAGTTCATCCTCTCTTCTACCCACCAGCTCATCCTCTCTTCTACCCTCCATTTCATCTTCTCTTCTACCCTCCAGTTCATCCTCTCTTCTACCCTCCATTTCATCCTCTCTTCTACCCTCCAGTTCATCCTCTCTTCTACCCTCCAGTTCATCCTCTCTTCTACCCTCCAGTTCATCCCCTCTTCTACCCTCCAGTTCATCACCTCTTCTACCCTCCATTTCATCCTCTCTTCTACCCACCAGCTCATCCTCTCTTCTACCCACCAGCTCATCCTCTCTTCTACCCTCCAGTTCATCCTCTCTTCTACCCTCCAGTTCATCACCTCTTCTACCCTCCATTTCATCACCTCTTCTACCCTCCAGTTCATCACCTCTTCTACCCTCCAGTTCATCACCTCTTCTACCCTCCAGTTCATCCTCTCTTCTACCCTCCAGTTCATCCTCTCCTCTACCCTCCAGCTCATCCTCTCTTCTACCCTCCAGTTCATCCTCTCTTCTACCCACCAGCTCATCCTCTCTTCTACCCTCCAGTTCACCCTCTCTTCTACCCTCCAGTTCATCCTCTCTTCTACCCACCAGCTCATCCTCTCTTCTACCCTCCAGTTCACCCTCTCTTCTACCCTCCAGTTCACCCTCTCTTCTACCCTCCAGTTCACCCTCTTTTTTACCCTCAATTACAGCCCCCAACTCTAGTCTCACTGCCCACCTGCCCAGCAGACTCCGCCGGACACACAAAACCGCGCTACTCTGTTGGAGCCGCGGGCTGTTGCTCCAAACTCCCAGTCAGCAGACGGGCTTCGGGGAACAAACAGAGCTTCCCTGGAAATCAGGGTCGCGGGACCCCTATCGCTGCTTCTGTTTAGAACTTTGCCCGTATTTGTTTTAATAACCATGCAGGTTAAGGCGACAGCTCAGTCTCTGCACGGCTTTCGCTTTCAACCAAAACAAACTGGGAATCGCCCTGTATCGCACACGGATCTCAGTTTGACCTCTGTGACCCCTCTAACCCGATTCCATGTCCAAGGGTGTTATTCGCGCAATTTAGGAACACAATGGGTTCATATTGCGCAAGGCGTGTGTCATTGTTTGCTCCTGTGGGCATATTATTGCTGGCATAAAGTTGAGGAAATTTCAGAACTGGAAAATGAGTAGAAAGAGAATATTTCTGTTTGCATGTTCAATAACTTGTTAAGGTGACTGAGCATAGCTGGCAAGGTGGCTGGGAAACCAACAAAATGTCACGCTTCTGATCACCTGCTTCACTGTGTGATAATTGGCCTGTTCGTCTGTCTGTCTGTCTGTCTGTCTGTCTGTCTGTATGTCTGTCTGTCTGTCTGTCTGTCTGTCTGTCTGTCTGTCTGTCTGTCTGTCTGTCTGTCTGTCTGTCTGTCTGTCTGTCTGTCTGTCTGTCTGTCTGTCTGTCTGTCTGTCTGTCTGTCTGTCTGTCTGTCTGTCTGTCTGTCTGTCTGTCTGTCTGTCTGTCTGTCTGTCTGTTAATCTTAATGCCGCTTTTTTACTGTTCCTCTTAACCGTTTATTTTGTCCAGAAAAAGCGAACCCGAGAAGCAATAAAAGAAAATAAAAAACACGGAAACGGCATTCGACTTTTGCCACTCAGTCGCAATGGCCAACATTCATTTTTAATCTATAGAGAAAAAAGCTGTCACACCCGCACGCCTCTGAGAGCCTCTCGCACGCTTTTTCCTCGCAATGTTTCTGCCTGTCGTTTAAAAAATTCTCGAGGATAAAATTCGCGGAGGATCAGAACAGGGATGGATCTTGGCCCTACCAAAGACCTTCTTTCCCCCACAATATTTTTGGCCAGAGGATCTCTGGAGGCCAGATGCCACCCTCTGTCCCTCACTCTGTCGGTCATTTTTGTTGTGCTGGACCAGGAGGACCTGACGTGCGGCTGGTTCGCGTCGAGTGTCAGCCGCCGCCATTAATGGGTGCCACTTTTCACGCGTGCGTCTAATAGAGAGAGGGAGAGAGAGAGAGAGACCTACCTTTTCGGAGATTCTGTTCACGCGGGTTCGAGGGTTGGCAGAGGCCCGCATGAAGGGGGGGGGGGAGAATCTGGCGAGAAATTCCTGAATTGAGTGGCGATTTTCCGTGTCAGTTTAGCCATAGAATTCGCAGGATAAAAGTGTGAAATGTAGCATTTTAAATTGTGCAGGCATGAACTTTGCGGCCGCTTTAGCTGCTGTCTGCCTGTGTCTGTTTGCATGTGTCTGTCTGTCTGTAAGTGTCTGCAAGTGTCTGTTTGTCTGTCTGTCTGTTGTGTCTGTCTATATGTGTCTGTTTATGTGTCTGTTTGTGTCTGTCTGTATGAGCTTGTTTATATGTGTCTGTTTATGTATCTGTTTGTGTCTGTCTGTACGTGTCTGTCTGTCTGTATGTGTCTGTCTGTACGTGTCTGTCTGTCTGTCTGTGTCTCTGTATGCGTCTGTGTGCAGTCTGTGCCTGTCTGTATGTGTCTGTATATGTCTGTTTGTGCCTGTCAGTATGTCTCTGTGTCTGTCTGTATGTGTCTGTTTGTGCCTGTATGTGTCCGTCCGTCTGTCTGTGCCTGTCTGTATGTCTCCGTCCGTCTGATGTGTTTGTCTGTATGTCTGTCTGTGCCTGTCTGTATGTGTCTGTCTCATTGTGTCTATCTGCTTGTGCCTGTTTGTCTGTGCCTGTCTGACTGTGTCTGTTTGTCTATCCATCTGCCTGTCTGTATCTGCTTATAATTATTTCACAATTCATTTGCCAGAATTTAAAATCTAAACCAAAAGACAAAAATTAAAACCAAGCAAGCCCAGTGAGTACAGAAGTTTGGTTATTGGCTGCACAAGAACACCTGTTTGAGGTGCTCTGTTGATAAAAATCGCCTTCAGCCCGTATCCGTAGTGTCCTGGGCCTCTCCAAGTATAGCTAAAGTGGCCCTCAAGACTGTAATTCACACGGCCGTTTGTTAATTGTTCGAATTTTGCAATGCCTAATTGGCCGTAATGCATCTGTGCGTTCAGCCTATGGATTGGCTGTGATGCAATCGAGAATTTTCTTCTCTGTCTTCCGTTTGCCTCGGGGGCAAAATCCAAGGGGGAAAACTTCTGAACAATCGCCATTTTTCTTCGCAGCTGTTGCTGCTACGGTCCGAGAGGATAGGGTTCTTGGGATCAGATCTCAGCTGAAGCCACCAGCTGCTTGCTTTTTCTACTAGAGGAAAGAAACTGCAATTTGATTCTCTAAAGCAATAAGATTTCGCTATTCACGCCTTGGAAATCTCTGGAATTCGCTATTTTTGGGAGTTACGAGCGTAGATTAAATCGTTACTCGTCACTTCTCATCTCAGTTGTGCTGCGTAAATTTCTTTAGCTTTGGCCACGCATGTTCCACATATGCTTCTGCCTGCTCTACTCTCTCCTCTCCTCTCTTCTCTCTTCTTCTCTTAACTAATTCTGGTCTCTCCTCTCTCCTCTCTCCTCTCTCCTCTCTCCTCTCTCCTCTCTCCTCTCTCCTCTCTCCTCTCTCCTCTCTCGTCTCTCCTTTCTCCTCTCTCCTCACTCCTCTCTCATCTCTCCTCGCTCCTCTCTCCTCTCTCCTCTCTCCTCTCTCGTCTCTCCTCTCTCCTCTCTCCTCTCTTTACTCTCCTCTCTCCTTTCTCCTCTCTCCTCACTCCTCTCTCCTCTCTTTACTCTCCTCTCTCCTCTCTCCTCTCTTTACTCTCCTCTCTCCTCTCTCCTCTCTTTACTCTCCTCTCTCCTCTCTCCTCTCTCCTCACTCCTCTCTCCTCTCTCCTCTCTCCTCTCTCCTCTCTCGTCTCTCCTCTCTCCTCTCTCCTCTCTTTACTCTCCTCTCTCCTCTCTCCTCTCTCCTCACTCCTCTCTCCTCTCTTTACTCTCCTCTCTCCTCTCTCCTATCTTTACTCTCCTCTCTCTTCTCTCCTCTTCCTCTCCCTTGTCTTCACTCTCAGTTATCATCATCATCACCATCATCATCATCATCATCATCATCATCATCACCATCATCATCATCATCATCATCATCATCATCATCATCACCATCATCATCATCATCACCATCACCATCATCATCATCACCATCATCATCATCATCATCATCATCATCACCATCACCATCATCATCACCATCACCATCATCATCATCATCATCATCATCATCATCATCATCATCATCATCATCATCATCATCATTATCATCATCACCATCACCATCATCATCATCATCATCATCATCATCATTATCATCATCATCATCATCATCAGCACCATCATCAGCAGCTGCAGCAGCAGCAGTCACTCAGCAACACCACAGCTTGATTGCGCCAGCAGCCATGCAGATAGCAATCTCAGTGATGAAGTATCACCAGAAAAATTAATGGAATCGCGTGTGTCGCCCAGGGGGCCGCCCGCTGATCTGTTTGGAAGCCTAGTAAACTCTCTTTAAACAGCCAATTTTAGTTTACGGTTGAAACTGATTCTGTATCAACATTGTTAATGTTCAGTCCTACAGTTCGTTTCAGCTCTAGATCTTTGCCCTAGCAACCAGATTCCGAATCCCCAATAGAGGATTGCGCCACACTTCAAGACTCGGCAATAGTTGATAAGCTGGAAATTCCTCACTACTCCCTGTTAAAGCAAATTCACCCATCCAAGTAAGACCGTATATTTGAAAAATTTTGTTTCAAAACAAAATAGCTGAGATTCCTAAACACTCTGTGGCCACAATGGGGTGTCTGATGGGCAATCTGCGATGGCAGAACTTCTGCGCCTGCATGACATCCGTCTGCTGCTCTCGAACTGCTGTTGCTGCTGCCCAGCTGCAGATGGCCGACTTCTGTCTCCTGAGATTCCCTTCATTCTCTCCCTTCACTATCTCCCTTCATTCTCTCCCTTCATTCTCTCCCTTCATTCTCTCCCTTCATTCTCTCCCTTCATTCTCTCCCTTCATTCTCTCCCTTCATTCTCTCCCTTCATTCTCTCCCTTCATTCTCTCCCTTCATTCTCTCCCTTCATTCTCTCCCTTCATTCTCTCCCTTCATTCTCTCCCTTCATTCTCTCCCTTCATTCTCTCCCTTCATTCTCTCCCTTCATTCTCTCCCTTCATTCTCTCCCTTCATTCTCTCCCTTCATTCTCTCCCTTCATTCTCTCCCTTCATTCTCTCCCTTCATTCTCTCCCTTCATTCTCTCCCTTCATTCTCTCCCTTCATTCTCTCCCTTCATTCTCTCCCTTCATTCTCTCCCTTCATTCTCTCCCTTCATTCTCTCCCTTCATAATCTCCCTTCATTCTCTCCCTTCATTCTCTCCCTTCATTCTCTCCCTTCATTCCCTCCCTTCATTCTCTCCCTTCACTATCTCCCTTCATTCTCTCCCTTCATTCTCTCCCTTCATTCTCTCCCTTCATTCCCTCCCTTCATTCTCTCCCTTCACTATCTCCCTTCAGTCTCTCAATTCAGTCTCTCCCTTCATTCCATCCCTTCTTTTTCTCCCTCCAGTCTCTCTCCATTCATTCTCTCCCTTCATATCTCCCTTCAGTCTCCTTCATTCTCTCTCCCTTCATTATCTCCCTTTATTCTCTCCCTTCATTCTCTCCCTCATTCTCTACCTTATTTTCTCTCTTCAATCTCCCTTCATTCTCTCCCTTCATTCTCTCCCTTCATTCTCTCCCTTCATTCTCTCCCTTCATTCTCTCCCTTCATTCTCTCCCTTCATTCTCTCCCTTCATTCTCTCCCTTCATTCTCTCCCTTCATTCTCTCCCTTCATTCTCTCCCTTCATTCTCTCCCTTCATTCTCTCCCTTCATTCTCTCCCTTCATTCTCTCCCTTCATTCTCTCCCTTCATTCTCTCCCTTCATTCTCCCCTTCATAATCTCCCTTCATTCTCTCCCTTCATTCTCTCCCTTCATTCTCTCCCTTCATTCCCTCCCTTCATTCTCTCCCTTCACTATCTCCCTTCATTCTCTCCCTTCATTCTCTCCCTTCATTCTCTCCCTTCATTCCCTCCCTTCATTCTCTCCCTTCACTATCTCCCTTCATTCTCTCCCTTCATTCTCTCCCTTCATTCTCTCCCTTCATTCCCTCCCTTCATTCTCTCCCTTCACTATCTCCCTTCAGTCTCTCAATTCAGTCTCTCCCTTCATTCCATCCCTTCTTTTTCTCCCTCCAGTCTCTCTCCATTCATTCTCTCCCTTCATATCTCCCTTCAGTCTCCTTCATTCTCTCTCCCTTCATTATCTCCCTTTATTCTCTCCCTTCATTCTCTCCCTCATTCTCTACCTTATTTTCTCTCTTCAATCTCCCTTCATTCTCTCCCTTCATTATTTCCCTCCAGTCTCTCTCCCTTCATTCTCTCCCTTCATTCTCTCTCCCTTCATTCTCTCCCTTCATTCTCTCCTTCCGTTTTCCCCTTAATTCTTACCTTTTTTCTTTCTCAATCCTCTCACTTCATTTGCTCTATATTCAGTTTTTTCTGTCCATATCTGTTCAAAGACTCCAGCAGCAGAATTTCAATATGCCGGGTGTTTATTTGGCCAAGGGAACTCCAGCACCTAGCAGTTCCAGATTGAATCTCTGGCACGCCGCATGCAGTAGTGGGACTGATTCTAACGGGATTAACTCAGACACTCTTCGGGGCGATGTCCCTAAGTCGTAAGTCAACTGTCAGACAATGGGAAATCCTATTGAACCAAAAATAAACGGTATTACTGACACAAAATTCCTTCTGCGGTTAGCTTGCGATAATCTCCCCGAAAGAGGGGCCAGCGTACGAGTTAAAATGGCTGAATTGGGGAAGGGATTAGCACTAGAGGATTAACAATGAGCTGCGATTGCGTCACAGTTCTGAAGACAGACAGACAGAAGATACTTCACCAGATCATGCAGAAGTCACTGCTGGCAAAAGAGTAATTTATTTTGCTTCATTCTGCTGGCTTTGTCTGGAGTGAATCGCTTTTTTGCTGGAAAGCTGCATCCGAAAGTCAGGGTTACAGAGACACTCAGGTCAGATCGATGTCCGGGATTCAAGTCGCCGACCCTTGGTGCAAGGAGCCATGGATATTGTATCTGGAAACAGGGGAAACCTTGTTCCTGGTCATGCCGCTCACCCCTGAGCTCGCACACGCTCACACAGGGTGTACACTGCTCACACAGGGTGTACACTGCTCACACAGGGTGTACACTGCTCACACAGGGTGTACACTTCTCACACAGGGTGTACACTGCTCACGCAGGGTGTACACTGCTCACACAGGGTGTACACTACTCACACAGGGTGTACACTGCTCACACAGGGTGTACACTACTCACACAGGGTGTACACTGCTCACACAGGGTGTACACTACTCACACAGGGTGTACACTGCTCACACAGAGTGTACACTGCTCACGCAGGGTGTACACTGCTCACGCAGGGTGTACACTGCTCACACAGGGTGTACACTGCTCACACAGGGTGTACACTGCTCACACAGGGTGTACACTGCTCACACAGGGTGTACACTGCTCACACAGGATGTACGCTGCTCACACAGAGTGTACACTGCTCACGCAGGGTGTACACTGCTCACACCGGGCGTACAGTCGCCCTGACTTTCTAATCGTCAGGCATCTACACTGTCTGTGCCTTGGGAGTTGGCCCAAATGGCTGTGAATTGCCTGACAACCCCCTGGTTAATTTTCGCGCATATAAGCCCCAAATGAACCGGAACCAAATCAAAGTACAGAGAGTCTACATTGCTTGCCATTGATCGTGTGTGATCGTGTATGCGTACAGTGTTGGCGCACTAGTGTTGTACTCAGGAGTCAGCGGAATGGACGAACAATGGAATTTGATGAATTTTTTGCAGTGCTGTCCAAATCCGGATCTCTAACTCTAGCGGTCCATGGCCTGACCCCAATCCATATTCCTAGCGCAGTTGTTTTTTAGTCTTTACGCTGTCAGATTTATCTTGAGTGTCCGATCGCACAACCGTCAGCTACAAAGTCGGCCTGACCTCGCCGCGCGGAACCACTCAAAAAGGGAACTGGACTGATGAAGCTTATTGATATGAGAACTTGTCCAAGCAATTTTCCCAACTGTCTGCTGGTATCGCTCTCATCTGGGAGCGGCTTCTGGGTCAGCCTCCGTTCGAGCTTTCTTGTGTCGCAATGGCTTCTTTGTGAAGTTTTACAAGCGATTGATTTAAAAAATTCGGGTATTGACCATTGCAGAGTCAGGGTCGGTGTGCTCAGCAATCCAGCGCTGCTTTCACTGATCTTACTGTCTCCCTTCATTCTCCCTCTTCATTCTCCTTCTTCATTCTCTCCCTTCATTCTCTCCCTTCATTCTCTCCCTTCATTCTCTCCCTTCATTCTCCCTCTTCATTCTCTCCCTTCATTCTCCCTCTTCATTCTCCTTCTTCATTCTCTCCCTTCATTCTCTCCCTTCATTCTCTCCCTTCATTCTCCCTCTTCATTCTCCTTCTTCATTCTCTCCCTTCATTCTCTCCCTTCATTCTCTCCCTTCATTCTCTCCATTCATTCTCCCTCTTCATTCTCTCCCTTCATTCTCCCTCTTCATTCTCTCCCTTCATTCTCCCTCTTCATTCTCCCTCTTCATTCTCCCTCTTCATTCTCCTTCTTCATTCTCTCCCTTCATTCTCCCTCTTCATTCTCTCCCTTCATTCTCCCTCTTCATTCTCCTTCTTCATTCTCCCTCTTCATTCTCTCCCTTCATTCTCTCTCTTCATTCTCTCCCTTCATTCTCTCCCTTCATTCTCTCCCTTCATTCTCCCTCTTCATTCTCCCTCTTCATTCTCTCCCTTCATTCTCCCTCTTCATTCTCTCCCTTCATTCTCCCTCTTCATTCTCCCTCTTCATTCTCCCTCTTCATTCTCCCTCTTCATTCTCTCTCTTCATTCTCTCCCTTCATTCTCTCCCTTCATTCTCTCCCTTCATTCTCCCTCTTCATTCTCCCTCTTCATTCTCCTTCTTCATTCTCCTTCTTCATTCTCCCTCTTCATTCTCTCCCTTCATTCTCCCTCTTCATTCTCTCCCTTCATTCTCCCTCTTCATTCTCCCTCTTCATTCTCCCTCTTCATTCTCCCTCTTCATTTTCCCCCTTCATTTTCCCCCTTCATTCTCTCCCTTCATTCTCCCTCTTCATTCTCTCCCTTTATTCTCCCTCTTCATTCTCCCTTTTCATTCTCCCTCTTCATTCTCTCCCTTCATTCTCCCTCTTCATTCTCCCTCTTCATTCTCCCCCTTCATTTTCCCCCTTCATTCTCTCCCTTCATTCTCCCTCTTCATTCTCTCCCTTCATTCTCTCCCTTCATTCTCCCTCTTCATTCTCCCTCTTCATTCTCCCTCTTCATTCTCCCCCTTCATTTTCCCCCTTCATTCTCTCCCTTCATTCTCTCCCTTCATTCTCCCTCTTCATTCTCCCTCTTCATTCTCTCCCTTCATTCTCTCCCTTCATTCTCCCTCTTCATTCTCCCTCTTCATTCTCTCTCTTCATTCTCTCCCTTCGTTCTCTCCCTTCGTTCTCCCTCTTCATTCTCCCTCTTCATTCTCCCTCTTCATTCTCTCCCTTCATTTTCCCCCTTCATTCTCCCCCTTCATTTTCCCCCTTCATTCTCTCCCTTCATTCTCTCCCTTCATTCTCCCTCTTCATTCTCCCTCTTCATTCTCTCCCTTCATTCTCTCCCTTCATTCTCCCTCTTCATTCTCCCTCTTCATTCTCTCTCTTCATTCTCTCCCTTCGTTCTCTCCCTTCGTTCTCTCCCTTTATTCTCCCTCTTCATTCTCCCTCTTCATTCTCTCCCTTCATTCTCCCTCTTCATTCTCCCTCTTCATTCTCCCTCTTCATTCTCCCCCTTCATTTTCCCCCTTCATTCTCCCCCTTCATTTTCCCCCTTCATTCTCTCCCTTCATTCTCTCCCTTCATTCTCCCTCTTCATTCTCCCTCTTCATTCTCTCCCTTCATTCTCCCTCTTCATTCTGCCTCTTCATTCTCTCCCTTCATTCTCTCCCTTCATCTCTACCTTAATTCTCTCCCTTCATTCTCTCCTTTCATTCTCTCCCTTCATTCTCTCCCTTCACTATCTCCCTTCATTCTCATCCTTCACTATCTCCCTTCATTCTCTCCCTTCATTCTCTCCCTTCATTCTCTCCATTCATTCTCTCCCTTTATTCTCTCTCTTCATTCTCTCCCTTTATTCTCTCCCTTCATAACCTCTCCCCTTCATCCTCTCCCTTCATCCTCTCCCTTCATTTGGCAGTCGGGTGTCAGTAGCTGCCAAGCTGCAAGCCCCAATCCAGATCAAAGCGGACCTACTAATCGCCAGCAGTAGAACAAAGAGCCGGAGAACTGGCAACTCTTGGAAGTCAGCCAGGAACTTCGCCTTGTCAGTCACGAACTGGAGGTTGAGTCGCTAAGCCTAGTCATTTAGCAGCTTTAGTGGAGGTGGGGCACTGCCATTTATCAGAGCGTGATGGTGGAGCATTGGTCACAGCGGGAGGTCTTTTGTCATTACATCGTCACGCATCTAAAATCCAAGAGTGAGATAGCGAACGAGACGTTACTGCAGTTCGACTCCGGTAGAAACTATTTTAGTCTGTACAGACCGAATATACAGACAGGGATTGCTAACCTGCAGTTTGCGTGCCTCCATTGCGTCACCCGACTTGATGGAGTGGAAGGAGAGGGGGGACGGGGAAGGCAGGTGTTGGGGAAGGGAGCTAAGATGGGTCCCTGTCCCTGTCAAATTTCTGTTATTCTCCCTGTCTCTCAGCTTGTCACACTGTCTGTTTTTTTCCCTCTCACTCCGTCTGTCACACTTTCTGTTATTCTCCCTGTCACTCAGTCTGTCACACTGCCTGTTATTCTCCCTGTCACTCAGTCTGTCACACTTTCTGTTATTCTCCCTGTCACTCAGTCTGTCACACTGTTATTCTCCCTGTCACTCAGTCTGTCACACTCTCTGTTATTCTCCCTGTCACTCAGTCTGTCACACTTTCTGTTATTCTCCCTGTCACTCAGTCTGTCACACTGTTATTCTCCCTGTCACTCAGTCTGTCACACTCTCTGTTATTTTCCCTGTCACTCAGTCTGTCACACTCTCTGTTATTCTCCCTGTCACTCAGTCTGTCACACTGTTTGTTATTCTCCCTGTCACTCCGTCTGTCACACTGTCTGTTATTCTCCCTGTCACTCAGCTTGTCACACTGTCTGTTATTCTCCCTGTCACTCAGTCTGTCACACTGCCTGTTATTCTCCCTGTCACTCAGTCTGTCACACTGCCTGTTATTCTCCCTGTCACTCAGCTCGTCACACTCTCTGTTATTCCTCCTGTCACTCCGTCTGTCACACTGTCTGTTATTCTCCCTGTCACTCAGTCTGTCACACTGTCTGTTATTCTCCCTGTCACTCAGTCTGTCACACTCTCTGTTATTCTCCCTGTCACTCAGTCTGTCACACTGTCTGTTATTCTCCCTGCCACTCAGTCTGTCACACTGTCTGTTATTCTCCCTGCCACTCCGTCTGTCACACTGTCTGTTATTCTCCCTGTCACTCAGCTTGTCAAACTGTCTGTTATTCCTCCTGTCACTCAGTCTGTCACACTTTCTGTTATTCTCCCTGTCACTCAGTCTGTCACACTGCCTGTTATTCTCCCTGTCACTCAGTCTGTCACACTTTCTGTTATTCTCCCTGTCACTCAGCTCGTCACACTGTCTGTTATTCTCCCTGTCACTCCGTCTGTCACACTGTCTGTTATTCTCCCTGTCACTCAGTCTGTCACACTTTCTGTTATTCTCCCTGTCACTCCTTCAAATATTTATAAGCCCAATAAGCGGCGCATTCATTTCGTTTACCAAGTCCACTACCCACATATCATGCAGACTTTGAGGGGCCGTGTGGGTGACCAATCAATTCTGCAGAGCTTTAACTCCACTGCAATTAACTTTTCCTCTGAGAAATAAAATTCCAGCAGCACTAATGAAAGCACAGGGCAGAAAAGAGCTTATTAAAGAGGCTGAGAACTGAGTTGAAAAAATGCTTTTGAGATTTTAATTCAAAGCTCCACTCCTGGGACTTTCGGATTAGTGGCCAAAAAAATTCGAGCTGAGAATTTTAAATGCTTGTAAGGCCGATCTCGCTTGATTGAACCAACTGGGTGTCAGAAGGCGCCAAATCGGGTGTCAGAAGGCGCTAAATTGTGTGTCAAAAGGCGCTAGATTGTGTCAAAAGGCGCTAGATTGTGTCAGAGGGCGCCAATTCTGTTTTCAGAAGGCGCTAGATGAGTATCAGAAGGCGCCAAAGTGGGTGTCAAAGTGGCGCCAAATCGGGTGTCAGAGTGGCGCCACACCGGGTGTCAGGAAGTGCAATTTTTGGTGTCAGATCAGAAGGGACCAAACCGGGTGTCAGAAGGTGCCAATCGTGGTGTCAGAGGGCGCTATATTGGATGTTAGAAGGCGCCAAACAAACTATTTCAATATTATAAAGGCTTACAAAGGCAGAATACTGTCTGTCATCTAGTCAGATGAATAATTAAAGCTTAATAGCGTGCCCATACTCTGGGACTTGAAGCGCAGTTCCTCTAAGCCTATAAAATAGGCCGTACACGGGCGAGCAACTAATAACTGTGGGTCCCATCTGCAGGCGCGGAATTCCGCCTAGCAACAGCGCCAACAAAGTCGATATAAAGTCGCACGCAAGGAAATGGCCGCAGATTATTGACAGGTGACGCAAGAGCATCAGGTGGGGGCTCCGGTCGGTTTTTGTTTATCCGGAATGAGAGGGGAAACTGGGGGGAGGGGGTCTGATGACGCAACAGCTTCGAACTTGAAATAGTCAACAGAACTTCTAATTATTAATGAAATTTTCGATACATATCGGCTTGTATGCAGAATTATCCTAAATTGGATTACAGCGGCCCCGACTCCCATGTACACTCCCAGTGCCTTGGGGGTTGGCCATCATGGGTGTGACCTGCGGTAGAAATCCCTTGAGTTTAAAGTGCTTGGCTCATCTGAAAAGCACAAACACACAGAAAAAAGTCAATACCGATAATTTTTGTAATATTAATAATCGCCTCTAAAATCAGTTTTAAATCACTTCAACTGAGTATAATATAAACGGGGCCAAGGTAACGAACGCGTGACTACATTCAAATAATAAAAAAAACTGAAAAAAATTGCTGTAGGTAGAGCGCTACTGTAAGTAGTGTGTCATGGCTAAGTATTTACAGGAAATTTCTTGCCACAGTGAGTAAATAGATAAGCTGGCTTTCACGCAAATAGAAAAGAATCAAAGAAAAAGAATTAAAAATCAAAATTATAGCTTTAATTACTGATTTGATTGCAAATTGGGATTGGCTTGACAACAAGAAGTACATATGTAGTGTAGATAATATTATTGCCACAAATAGCAGGATAAATTGCAAAAAAAGCAATTATAAAAACTGAACACTTAAGAAAATGGCCTGCGACAGAGCGCCAAGGTGGGCGTCAGGACTGGCGCCAATTTAGGCATAATGGTTGGTGCCAAACTGGTGTCAGGACGGCGCCCAGATGGGCGTCACGGTTGGCGCCAAATTAGGTGTCATGGTTGGCGCCAAATTAGTTTTCATGGTTGGCGCCAAATTAGTTTTCATGGTTGGCGCCAAATTGAGCGTCATGGTTAGCGCAAAATTGGGTGTCATGTTTGGCGCCAAAATGGGTGTCATGGTTAGTGACAAAGTGGGTGTCAGAATGGCGCCTCATTGGGTGTCATGGTTGGCGCCAAAGTGGGTTTAAGGCAGTTGCAAAGTGGATGTCAGGTTTGGCGCCAAAGTGAGTGTCAGGGTTGGCGCTAAAGTGAGTTTCAGGGTTGGCGCCAAAGTGAGTGTCAGGGTTGGCGCCAAAGTGAGTGTCAGGGTTGGCGCCAAAGTGAGTGTCAGGGTTGGCGCCAAAGTGAGTGTCAGGGTTGGCGCCAAAGTGAGTGTCAGGGTTGGCGCCAAAGTGAGTGTCAGGGTTGGCGCCAAAGTGAGTGTCAGGGTTGGCGCCAAAGTGAGTGTCAGGGTTGGCGTCAAAGTGGGTGTCAAGGTTGGCGCCAAAAAATTGACGTCAGGTGAAGCGTCAAATGTGATCACTGTCACAAAATGTGAC
This sequence comes from Macrostomum lignano, assembly GCA_002269645.1. Taxonomy (NCBI): domain Eukaryota; kingdom Metazoa; phylum Platyhelminthes; family Macrostomidae; genus Macrostomum; species Macrostomum lignano. Next base: position 92,732 of record NIVC01001914.1, on the reverse strand, counting down.
AAAAATGTGACCGGCCAGTCAGGGTTTTGAAGCCACATGCTATAAGCAAAAAGCCGAAACAAAAGAATCAAATAAAAGTACAAATAGGATTGCACAGTCATTTCAGCGACACAGGTCTATAATACACTGCATATTACTAGCTAGGGGCATAGTAGTATATAGAGAGCAAACAGAATGCAAATAGTATTTTTTATTTAAAATGTCACGGAATGTTTGCTTGCGAAAGTATTTAAATTTAAAACTTGTCAATGATTCCTCAGAGAACACAATTGAATTTCGACTTGACAATATCTCCGACCAGCATAGCAACGGTTGTCAAGGCAACCAGTAGTAGGAGAATAGGGTTGGTAACCATGGCTACAGCCGCGTTGTAATCGGGACAGTAGGGGCACTGGAAGCTACCGCACACGCTGCAGATGTGATTTGAGAACAGGGCCATTGTCTCATACTTGGAGCTGTTGTACACGCTGGGCTCATAGTACTCGTAGACCTTGCACTTGTGGTGGATGGTCTGGTTGGCGATGGGGAACCATCGGTCGGCCCTGAACTGCAGACAGGTGTCAGTTGAAGGCCCGATCGTGTCGAAGAAGAAGCTGACCTCGCCAGTTCGGTAGTTGTAGATGGCCCTGCGCAGGCCCGGCACCGAGTTGGAGTTGCGCAGCTCGCGAAGGTAATCGTTCATCACGATGTACCCGGTGGGAACCTGACGGTTTTGGGGTGTTGGCGACAGGTAAGACTGGCTCCTGAGCTCCTGAGACTCCTGAGGGGGGGTCGCCACACTCACCCTCAATCACCTGGGCTAGGAGGGGGGTCGCCACAAACACCCTCAATCACCTGGGCTAGGAGGGGGGGGGGTCGCCACACTCACCCTCAATCACCTGGGCTAGGAGGGGGGGTCATCACACTCACCCTCAATCACCTGGGCTAGGAGAGGGGGGGTCGCCACACTCACCCTTAATCACCTGGGCTAGGAGAGGGGGGGTCGCCACACTCACCCTCAATCACCTGGGCTAGGAGGGGGGGGGGTCGCCACACTCACCCTCAATCACCTGGGCTAGGAGAGGGGGGTCGCCACACTCACCCTCAATCACCTGGGCTAGGAGAGGGGGGGTCGCCACACTCACCCTCAATCACCTGGGCTAGGAGGGGGGGGGTCGCCACACTCACCCTCAATCACCTGGGCTAGGAGAGGGGGGGTCGCCACACTCATCCTCAATCACCTGGGCTAGGAGGGGGGGGGGTCGCCACACTCACCCTCAATCACCTGGGCTAGGAGAGGGGGGGTCATCACACTCACCCTCAATCACCTGGGCTAGGAGGGGGGGGTCGCCACACTCACCCTCAATCACCTGGGCTAGGAGGGGGGTCGCCACACTCACCCTCAATCACCTGGGCTAGGAGGGGGGTCGCCACACTCACCCTCAATCACCTGGGCTAGGAGGGGGGGGGGTCGCCACACTCACCCTCAATCACCTGGGCTAGGAGGGGGGGGGTCGCCACACTCACCCTCAATCACCTGGGCTGGGTAACTGAAGCTCAAAGGTGACACAAATTGTTCCTAGTGGGATCGAGAATCGAACCCCCCACCTTCAACTTGTTAGTCCGAGGCTTTCACCACTGGGCTACAACCCCACACTCCCCTGTAAAGATGCAATTGTAACCCAATTATGTAAGATTAATGATAAGTAGGAAAATCACAGATGCGCAATACCCAGCTAAGGTAACTCACAAAAATGCCCAACCGAAAAAAACAAACATAATACTACTTAGATGACGAGGCATTTAGACTTTATAATATAGTCATATTTACTCTTGCTGCCTACCCAAAATTACGTTAATTTTGCTAAGGTTTCTCACAAAGATGCTTACAAAAGCCAGCAGTTGACAATTCTCAACTCACCTTGATGTCCAGCACAGCCATACCGCTGGTGGGCGCCTTGCTAACCAGCTGCCACTTGGCGCACGCACCGATCATCATGATGGAGCTGTTCCTGCCCGAGTATTCGGCGCGGCAATTCAAATCGAAGGTGCGCAAATTGGGAAATGCGGAACAGTCCGGATTGGTGGCGAAACAGGTTGGATCCTTCGGAGTGCGCAGTTGGTGCCGATGCTCCACGTTGACAGACACGTCCAGCTGCAGCAGGGAGGTGCCGCTGCCCTCAGCGTTCATAATGATCTCGCCCCACACTCCTACGGGCGGTATGCTGATGTAAGTTGGCGTGCTGAAGTTGTGTTGACGAATCTTCACTGTATGATTAAAATCCGTTAACGACGAAGGGTCCATTTCGACGTCCATGACGTAGATTTCGCGATTCAAATCTCGGCTGGCCACATCGCGTAGAATCTGTGGGGATTTTGCATTCATTATTAAATTTTAATGCACATTTGCGAATCAGTCTCTTCTATAGATCTAGTCTCTCCTATAGATCTAGTCTCTCCAATAGATCTAGTCTCTCCAATAGATCTAGTCTCTCCTATAGATCTAGTCTCTCCAATAGATCTAGTCTCTTCTATAGATTTAGTCTCTCCTATAGATCTAGTCTCTTCTATAGATCTAGTCTCTCCTATAGATCTAGTCTCTCCTATAGATCTAGTCTCTCCAATAGATCTAGTCTCTCCTATAGATCTAGTCTCTCCTATAGATCTAGTCTCTTCTATAGATCTAGTCTCTCCTATAGATCTAGTCTCTCCAATAGATCTAGTCTCTCCAATAGATCTAGTCTCTCCTATAGATCTAGTCTCTCCAATAGATCTAGTCTCTTCTATAGATTTAGTCTCTCCTATAGATCTAGTCTCTTCTATAAATCTAGTCTCTTCTATAGATCTAGTCCCTCCTATAGATCTAGTCTCTCCTATAGATCTAGTCCCTCCTATAGATCTAGTCTCTCCTATAGATCTAGTCTCTCCAATAGATCTAGTCTCTTCTATAGATTTAGTCTCTCCTATAGATCTAGTCTCTCCTATAGATCTAGTCTCTCCAATAGATCTAGTCTCTTCTATAGATTTAGTCTCTCCTATAGATCTAGTCTCTCCTATAGATCTAGTCTCTCCTATAGATATAGTCTCTCCAATAGATCTAGTCTCTTCTGTAGATTTAGTCTCTTCTATAGATCTAGTCTCTCTTATAGATATAGTCTCTCCCATAGATATAGTCTCTCCCATAGATATAGTCTCTCCTATAGATCTAGTCTCCTATAGATCTAGTCTCCTATAGATCTAGTCTTCTATAGATCTAGTCTCTCCTATAGATCTAGTCTCTTCTATAGATCTAGTCTCTCCTATAGATCTAGTCTCTCCAATAGATCTAGTCTCTCCAATAGATCTAGTCTCTCCTATAGATCTAGTCTCTCCTATAGATCTAGTCTCTTCTATAGATCTAGTCTCTCCTATAGATCTAGTCTCTCCAATAGATCTAGTCTCTCCAATAGATCTAGTCTCTCCTATAGATCTAGTCTCTCCTATAGATCTAGTCTCTTCTATAGATTTAGTCTCTCCTATAGATCTAGTCTCTTCTATAAATCTAGTCTCTTCTATAGATCTAGTCCCTCCTATAGATCTAGTCTCTCCTATAGATCTAGTCCCTCCTATAGATCTAGTCTCTCCTATAGATCTAGTCTCATATAGATTTAGTCTCTCCTATAGATCCAGTCTCCTATAGATCTAGTCTCATATAGATTTAGTCTCTCCTATAGATCCAGTCTCCTATAGATCTGGTTTCTAATCGACCAAGCACTCCTCACCTTCAGGGAAAACAGGGTATCCAGGGTGCTGCTAAAGCCGCGATTCCAATTGCGCATCGAGTTCAGCCACTTGGCAACCGAAGTCCAGTTAGCCCGAGACGATTCGCCCCCAACTAAACGAGTGACAGTCATGGCCAGGGCCGAGGTCATTGTGCCGTAGGCATCGTTAGGAAATTCTTTGCGAGGATGAATCATAAATGTTGAACCCTTGGTGGCCTCGATGAGCAGGTCGGGTATCGGAGCGTCCGACCAGTACTGGTGGGTCTGGAACCGGGCTCGCTTGTGCAGCAGGTTGAAGGCCTGCTGTCTGTGGGGGTTGAGCAGTGCGTGGGGGGTTATGATTTATGAGCGATGAGTCCGTTTATCACTGATGAAGCTGGTTATGATTAAATTGATGAGTCTGTTTATGACTAATAAGAGTCTCTTTATGACTAATAAGAGTATGTTTATGAATAATGAGACTCTGTCTATGATTCATGAGTCGGTTTATTAGCGATGAATCTGTTTATGAGTCATGATTTTGTTTATGACTGATGAGTCTGTTTATGAGCAAGTCTTAGAATTAGTTTATGAGCATTTTGGGTCGCAATTTTCCTAGAAAAGGTTCAATCGCGATTCTTAGAATCAGTGTCTCACTACTCACCTGTAGTGATCGTTGGTGAAGCTGAGTGCGTAGGCGGCCATAGACAACGAGAACACGTCATCAATTTTGTCCAACTGCTGCCGCAGGAAGGCGCAGGCCAAGTCAGCCACCGTGGCGGCCGCAGTGCCGCTCTCCTTCGGGATGTTGCTGTGCCTCATGGCGATCACCACCAAGGAGGTCACTGGGACGCGGCGCAGCGCCTCTCTTACCGTCTCGTCCGTCACGGCGGCCGGAGGCTCAGGGAAAAACTTTCGATCCCATTTGGCGCTGGTCTCGGCGAATGAGCCGGCCAGGAGAGGGTTGGCTGTGCCATTGTCCTGCCTGCGGGTGGAGTTAGCGTGGTGATGGACTGACTGACAGACTGACTGACTGACTGACAGACAGACAGCAGACAGACAGACAGACAGACAGACAGACAGACAGACAGACAGACAGACAGACAGACAGACAGACAGACAGACAGACAGACAGACAGACAGACAGACAGACAGACAGACAAAAAGACAGACAGATAGAAAGACAGACAGACAGACAGACAGACAGACAGACAGACAGCAGACAGACAGACAGACAGACAGACAGACAGACAGACAGATAGACAGATAGACAGACAGACAGACAGACAGACAGACAGACAAAAAGACAGACAGATAGAAAGACAGACAGACAGACAGACAGACAGACAGCAGACAGACAGACCCACCTGCTCTCCAAGAAGGCGATGAGCTTGTTGGCCAGCTGGTACTCAATGTAGATAAATTTGTCCCATTCGTTGAAGGCGGCCTCCATCAGGACGAACAGGCCGTAGGCCGACAGCCACACGGAAGGCCGGTCGTTTTCTCTGAAATTCTGGAAGGCGCCCTCGGTGGAGTTGAAGTAGCTCATGGCCCGCTGGATCGCTACGTTGCAGTAGTCCAGGCCCTTGTTGCGGACCTCGTCCCGGAGCTGTTTGGTGTCCAGCTGGTAGCGCAGCAGCTGAACGTTGTAGCCCAGCTCGAACAGGACATTCTCGGCCGCGCCAGCTGGCAAATTCAGCGAACTCTCGCAGGTGCCGAATTCGTGAACTTCGTTTAGTCCCGGGCCGACAATGTCGCCTACGACTGTCATGGTGGCCTGCTGGCTGCCGGGGACGAAGCGGAGCTCGCGCTGCTCGGGCTCCACGTAGTCTTGGGGCACCTGCGGGTGGGGTATTTTGTTAGTTAGGGGTATTTTTATGTGGGAGAATTTAGAGCAGGGGGATTTTTCACTTGAGGTAATCTTGGAGCAGGGGTATTGTTTTTCTGAGGTAGTTTTTAGAGTAGGGGTATTTTTCACTTGAAGGAATTTTAGGTTAAGGGGTTAATTGATTGAGAGAATTTAGAGTAGGGGTATTTTTCACCTGAGGGAATTTTGGATTAGGGGTATTTTTCACTTGGGGGTTTTAGATTAGGGGTATTTTTCACTTGAGAGAATTTTTTTTGGGGTATTATTTTCCTGAGGTAATATAGAAGAGGGTATTTTTCTAAAAGGAATTTAGAGTAGGGGTATTTTTGAGATGCGGGATATTGAGTAGGGGTATTTTTGGTTATTTGAATTTTGGAGTTCTATTTTCAAAGACTTAGAATTTTAGGTTCAAGGAGTATTTTAAGTGGTGTTTTAAGTCACTCCTAGTAGCAGGTATTTGACAGAAGGATATGAGTCTGTCGATTTATTAAATAAGCGATTTATTAAGAGATTGCCAACCTCAATCCAGAAGTTATTGGCCCTCAGCTTAGAGGCGGCGGTCAGATCAAACAGGTGCGGAGTGTGGTAGAAGTTTGTGACGCCGTTCATCAGCACTTGGACTGTTCGGGTGACGCAGTTGCCGCCGATGTATGAGCTGGCGCAGATTGTGAAACTCGTGTTGCCAGGCAGCACAGGCATCACCGGGAAATAGATGTACCTGGACTGGCCGGCCTCCAGGTACACCAGAGTCTGCACAGTCTCGTTTCTCCACGTGATCGGCGCGTAGGAGTCCACAGCGCCGCGCCAGCCGACCGAAACAACTTCGAATTGGTTGCTGCGCTGCACTTCCACCTGACGTAATTCACCGAGTAGTTAAAGCGTTAAAGTTAAGCGCTGACACAAGAAATTCTAGATGACAGGTTTGCGACTCTTTTACGATTCTACAACTCACGCGATGCGCTCGTGACCCGATAGTCGCCTCTTCTAACAATAATAAAAGCGGCTATAACCCTCTCAGCCAATCAGAAACCTTAACCAATTAGAGACTTTTGTATGTACTTGTTTTCTAGTTAAAGGCAGGGGCTTTAACCCTGGTGCACTTTAAGCGACATTGTCACACAACCGGCGAGAGGCATTACTACCCATTCCGCCGACTCCCCTGGGCAGGCACACAAGCGCGCGGATACGTACGCAGTCATACGCACAGGCACGCACTCACACAGGAGTGTACAGCGGCCCTAACTATTTATCGTTAGGCATGTACACTTCGCTGTGCCTTAGGGGGTTGGCCCTCAAGGGACCAGGGTCCCTTGCACGAGCAGAGCCAAGCTGAGGTTTCAATTTAGATCAAAATTAATGTGACTGCACTTGGAATCGAGCCTGGGCCGCTGGCACATCAGAGCGCTGCACTAGACACACTAGGTTACGCCCCCGCGTAATGTAATTCTTTTTCACAACGCAACTCATCGCATCCAATAATCGGAAAGTAGCACAAAGACAGACCTGCCTTTTCCAACCAATTAGTAACCCCCACTGCATTCATTCTAATAAAACATAGAATCATCTCAGCCAATCAGAGAGCTTCACAGAACAGAGACACAAGGCAACGCAACTGCCACAGCCAATAAGAATTAGCCAAGTCGCAGACACGTCTCAGCCAATCAGAGAGCTTCACCGAATAGAGACACAAGGCAACGCAACTGCCACAGCCAATAAGAATTAGCCAAGTCGCAGACATGTCTCAGCCAATCAGAGAACTTCCTCCGCATCAGATTCGCACTAGCGATAGCTCGTACCCAAGCCAATCCCCATTGGATCCCCATAGCAACTAACCAGAGTCTCAGTCCAATAGTCCCAGTAGTTGAAAACCGCCACCCTGACGCCGATCTGTTCACCCCAGTAGGCCACCTCCGGCGCTTCGACGGTGATAAAAAACCGCCGGAAACCCGACATCAGCGCCGGCCGCTGCTGGATAGCCAGGCCGTAGGCTTTGTCTAAGGAGAACGCTCCAACCACCCAGAAAGTGTCAATCTTTGGCAGTTCGACTCGAAAATCTATTCGACCGTTTGGCTTGACAAATATCGATTTCCACAACCAGCCGCCGTCGTCGTAATGCCGACTCAGGTAGGAGAACATTTTACTCTTGTCTCTGGGTGCCGGAGCTTCTGGGTCAAACGGTTCCGGACAGCCCATCTCGTCCATTGCGTTCGGACAGTCAATGTTACCGTCGCACTGTTGAGCTCTGGAATAGCAGATGGAGCCCTGGGCCTGGTTGCTGCCGCCGCTGCGCATGTAGCAGGGATAGGCGCGCTTGGGGTCGATGGTCTCGTTGCAGTCGTGCGCGAAGCTGACCTGACGGCAGATACATGGGGGAGTGGGGAGGGTTAGACAATAGGTAAGGTAACACAGGTAAAAAAAGGAAAGAAGTGACTCCAGACAACTTTAAAGCGACGAAATGTCACGGTACATAAGAGTCAATTTGAGGCGTTTTATTGCCTCCTACGACTCTGAAACGACGCTGGGGCGACGCAAGTGACTCTGGGGCCGTAGAGTCGCAGCTGAGGCGTGCTGGAGTCGCTGAAGAGTCACTGAGTTGCGTCTAAAGTGCATCTCTCATTAGAGTCACAGTTTGCATTTATAACAACTCTATCTATATTTAGTCTACTTGAGTTAGTAGAAAGTTAAGCGCTAACACAACGACTTTTGGACGAGTCTTTTGCGACTCTTTTAGTGATGTGTTTGCAATGCCTCTTTAGCGTCTTTAGCGATTCTCCCCACCCAGGATCACTAAGACCAAGAGGTTACAACACGGCGAGATATTAATAAAAGCGGTATACACACCTTAGTATAATTGGAATCCGTAAACAGAATCAGGCCCGAATAGTTCATAGTTTTATTGGTGTCCGGACCGAAGCTCGGGCTGGGCACGTACACCCGCTGCTCATTGTCCTCGGAGTGCATCCAGATGTGCTCAAACGGCTGCTGAGCGTGACTCTCGTAGGATTTCAATTCATCAATCAGGTGAAAATCGCGCAATACCTGGGTACTGCCGTGTACAAACAAATCGTAGTGTACAGCTGAGAAGCTCATGTAGGATCCCGGCTGAGCATAGCCATTGATCTCTATGGTGTCAACGTTCAGGTCTTTGCCGCGATTGAACTCAACAGAGACATCCGTAGTCTGGGTCAGGTTGGAGAAAAATGTCAGCGAGTCGCTCACGATTTCGCCGTCCTGACGGACAAAGAAGGCGATTAGGCGGGCGATGGGTGCCATGTCTCGTGAGATGGCCAGTGAGAACGTCTTGCTGAGCACATTGCTGGGCATTGAGATCTTGTCCGCATAGACTATATTGCCGCCTGCCGCTACCTGCGAATGGAGGGGAGTTGTATTTTTTAAGGATAAGGGAAGATAGATAAGATTATCCTAAAGTACATCTGCATGCGTCAAAGGTCAAAAGTCTATCGTCAAAGGCGGCACATAAAGGGAGTTGGTTAGGCGACTCAGTGTACATAGATAATTGGTGGGAATGTACATTGAAGAGCGACTGGGTTAGGGGGCCGAGTGTACATAGACAATAGGCGGGAATGTACATTGAAGAGCGGCTGGGTTAGGGGGCCGAGTGTACATAGACAATAGGCGGGAATGTACATTGAAGAGCGGCTTGGTTAGGGGGCCGAGTGTACATAGACAATAGGCGGGAATGTACATTGAAGAGCGGCTGGGGTAGGGGGCTCATTTTACGCACATGTACATTGAAGAGTGACTTTTTAATTAATTACCTGATAATAGACCTCAGGCGAGTAGTAATTAGTCTCCAAATGAAACACAGCGTATTGATCAATCCTAGGATTAGCAGTGGACATGGACAACTGCAAATAGGAATTGCTCTCCGAGTGATGCCTATAAAAGTATTGGTCCTTAGTTCGACTCCGGTAGGCCTCGCGAAATACTGCGTTGACTCGATAATACTGGCAAGAATCAGTGAGAGACGGCCGGAATGCATAATTAATTAAGCCGGTATCTGGCACAGGTAAACCAGTTGCCGTGTGCCTAATTGCAGAGTTATCACAGTAAATTGTCAAATCCATGTTGGCGTTGGAGCGGGCTCGCAGCCTGGTGCCGTCCGGATAGTACACCATCATGAGCACACGCATCGGCATGCCCGGTCGGAACGGTCGCGAGGTGCCCCCGAGGAATTTGAACATGGGCGTGGCCGAGTAGATGTACGAATAAGCCCTGCTGGTCACGTTGATGAGGTGCAGCCAGTCGAATACGGACACTTCAACGAATACTTCGGAATTGGCGAGGTCGGCCTGCGACTGGCCGGTGGCCGAGCGGAGCTCCGACATGGTGAACAGGAAGTCGGATTTGCCCTCGAACTGGCGGTGGCGGTGGGGGTGGGGGAGAGTGGAGACTAGATCTATGAGAATAGATTAGGCACGCGATAATGAAATTCTTGAGATAGGAGGAGACTTGTGAAAGAGAAAACTTAGATCCATGAGTACAGCCTAGATATATAAGTGAGAATAAATGAGATGGCCATGAGACTGGGTTTGGTTTTTTTTAGAATAAATTAGATTTATTAAATATCCGAGGAAATAGGTATAATACCTACAAGAGCAGATATGATATCGATGAGAACAGGTACGAGATTTATGAGAACAGATACGAGGTTTATGAGAACCGATAGGAGACCCATGAGAAAAGATACGAGATTTACGATAACATAGATGAGAGATCCATGAGAACAGACAAGAGATCCATGAGAACAGACAAGAGATCCATGAGAACAGACAAGAGATCCATGAGAACAGACAAGAGATCCATGAGAACAGACAAGAGATCCGTGAGAACAGACAAGAGATCCATGAGAACAGACAAGAGATCCATGAGAGCAGATAAGAGATCCGTGAGAACAGACAAGAGATCCATGAGAGCAGATAAGAGATCCGTGAGAACAGACAAGAGATCCGTGAGAACAGATAAGAGATCAGTGAGAACAGACAAGAGATCCATGAGAACAGACAAGAGATCCATGAGAACAGACAAGAGATCCATGAGAACAGACAAGAGATCCATGAGAACAGACAAGAGATCCGTGAGAACAGACAAGAGATCCGTGAGAACAGACAAGAGATCCGTGAGAACAGACAAGAGATCCGTGAGAACAGACAAGAGATCCGTGAGAACAGACAAGAGATCCGTGAGAACAGACAAGAGATCCGTGAGAACAGACAAGAGATCCGTGAGAACAGACAAGAGATCCGTGAGAGCAGATAAGAGATCCGTGAGAACAGACAAGAGATCCGTGAGAACAGACAAGAGATCCGTGAGAACAGATAAGAGATCAGTGAGAACAGACAAGAGATCCATGAGAACAGACAAGAGATCCATGAGAACAGACAAGAGATCCATGAGAACAGACGAGATCCATGAGAACAGACAAGAGATCCGTGAGAACAGACAAGAGATCCGTGAGAACAGACAAGAGATCCGTGAGAACAGACAAGAGATCCGTGAGAACAGACAAGAGATCCGTGAGAACAGACAAGAGATCCGTGAGAACAGACAAGAGATCCGTGAGAACAGACAAGAGATCCGTGAGAACAGACAAGAGATCCGTGAGAACAGACAAGAGATCCGTGAGAACAGACAAGAGATCCGTGAGAACAGACAAGAGATCCGTGAGAACAGACAAGAGATCCGTGAGAACAGACAAGAGATCCGTGAGAACAGACAAGAGATCCGTGAGAACAGACAAGAGATCCGTGAGAACAGACAAGAGATCCGTGAGAACAGACAAGAGATCTGTGAGAATAATAGACAATCCAGCCCACACCAGACTCTCACTCACCACTCCGATCCGGCGGTAGAGCACAGCCATAGGTGGTGAATTCGGGTTCGCCCTGGAAGCTCGCAGCTCCAACCTGATTGAGCAGTTGCCCTTCACTGGTACGCCGCTTGTGTGACTGGAAATGCACGTTTTTAATTGCACAGCTATAGTGGGTCTTTAATTGCAAATAATCAGTGAGGTTTCTAGCCTAGCGGCTATAGCATACGAGTTTCAATTAGAAGGTCCGGAGTTCGAATCCCGTTCTGAGCTAAAATTTACCAGTCCTGAATTCTGGACTAGAAAATGTTGAATTTAAATACTACATTAAGATGCATTCGGCTAGCGAGAAACTCTAGCCTAGCGGTCATAGCGTTTGACGTTCAATTTGAAGGTCCGGATTTCGAATCCTCAATCAACACTATGAAAACCTTATTCATAATAACAAACATTACCAACCCCAAACTATAATATAACAAAATTAAAAACCGTAAAATGCATTTGAGCAAAACTAAAAAAAGCAAAAATCCTCACAAAACAAAGACTCACTTGACCATGATGCATCACAAGACAAAGACTCACTTGGCCATGATGCATCACAAGACAAAGACTCACTTGGCCGTGATGCCTCACAAGACAAAGACTCACTTGACCGTGATGCCTCACAAGACAAAGACTCACTTGGCCATGATGCCTCACAAAACAAAGACTCACTTGACCGTGATGCCTCACAAGACAAAGACTCACTTGGCCATGGTGCCTCACAAAACAAAGACTCACTTGGCCATGGTGCCTCACAAAACAAAGACTCACTTGACCGTGATGCCTCACAAGACAAAGACTCACTTGGCCATGGTGCCTCACAAAGCAAAGACTCACTTGGCCATGGTGCCTCACAAGACAAAGACTCACTTGGCCGTGATGCCTCACAAAACAAAGACTCACTTGGCCATGATGCCTCACAAGACAAAGACTCACTTGGCCATGATGCCTCACAAGACAAAGACTCACTTGGCCATGGTGCCTCACAAAACAAAGACTCACTTGGCCATGATGCCTCACAAGACAAAGACTCACTTGGCCATGATGCCTCACAAGACAAAGACTCACTTGGCCATGATGCCTCACAAAACAAAGACTCACTTGACCATGATGCCTCACAAGACAAAGACTCACTTGGCCATAGTGCCTCACAAGACAAAGACTCACTTGGCCACGGTGCCTCACAAAACAAAGACTCACTTGACCGTGATGCCTCACAAGACAAAGACTCACTTGGCCATGATGCCTCACAAGACAAAGACTCACTTGGCCATGATGCCTCACAAAACAAAGACTCACTTGACCATGATGCCTCACAAGACAAAGACTCACTTGGCCACGGTGCCTCACAAAACAAAGACTCACTTGACCATGATGCCTCACAAGACAAAGACTCACTTGGCCATGGTGCCTCACAAAACAAAGACTCACTTGGCCATGGTGCCTCACAAAACAAAGACTCACTTGGCCATGGTGCCTCACAAAACAAAGACTCACTTGGCCATGATGAGTCCGTAGGCTCCGAAGTCGTACTCATTCAGTCTTGGTGGCACAGTAACGTTCACGTCGAACCTTGGCTGCCCTGCAAGAAATTTTACACTTTTAATTAATTTTAGACAAACAAGATTATCTAATTTTTTAAATTATTCTTGAAGGTACGACTGAAAACAAGAAATAGTTAAATCAAGAAGTAATTATCAATTATTATTTATACGTTGAAATCGTGGCTTACCCACAAGCGTAGCAATTATCTACAGAACTTCATTCATGCCGCAAACCAGGAGCAATGGGGCGGACAATTTGACTGCAAAATAATCATAAAAATAAATTATCAAAATTGATTCATTTATTGGATAATTGATTAATCAGAACAATTAAAGGATTAAACAATAAAAATCTTTACACAAACAATCAAGTTTTTTTTTCAAAATTGGATTTTTATGAATTTTTAGTATAAATCAACTTGGGACAATCACAAGAAAGAAATCAAAATACAGATAAAAAGAATGCACAAGCTCACTTTCCGATAAACCATGCCCTGTAAACGCCCCTAGCTCATCTACCGATGAATTATCCTATAAACACCCCAACCTAATCTACTGATAAACTATCCTGTAAACACCCCAACCTCATCTACTGATAAACTATCCTGTAAACACCCCAACCTAATCTACTGATAAACTATCCTGTAAACACCCCAACCTCATCTACCGATGAATTATCCTATAAACACCCCAACCTAATCTACTGATAAACTATCCTGTAAACACCCCAACCTCATCTACTGATAAACTATCCTGTAAACACCCCAACCTAATCTACTGATAAACTATCCTGTAAACACCCCAACCTAATCTACTGATAAACTATCCTGTAAACACCCCAACCTCATCTACTGATAAACTATCCTGTAAACACCCAAACCTCATCTAATGATAAACTATCCTGTAAACACCCCAACCTCATCTACTGATAAACTATCCTGTAAACACCCCAAACTCATCTACTGATAAACTATCCTGTAAACACCCCAACCTCATCTACTGATAAACTATCCCGTAAACACCCCAACCTCATCTACTGATAAACTATCCTGTAAACACCCCAACCTCATCTAATGATAAACTATCCTGTAAACACCCCAACCTCATCTACTGATAAACTATCCTGTAAACACCCCAACCTCATCTACTGATAAACTATCCTGTAAACACCCCAACCTCATCTACTTATAAACTATCCTGTAAACACCCCAACCTCATCTACTGATAAACTATCCTGTAAACACCCCAACCTCATCTAATGATAAACTATCCTGTAAACACCCCAACCTCATCTACTGATAAACTATCCTGTAAACACCCCAACCTCATCTACTGATAAACTTTCCCGTAAACACCCCAACCTCATCTACTGATAAACTATCCTGTAAACACCCCAACCTCATCTACTGATAAACTATCCTGTAAACACCCCAACCTCATCTACTGATAAACTATCCTGTAAACACCCCTAGCTCATCTACAGATGAATTATCCTATAAACACCTAAACTTACCGCATCATAAACATCCTATAAACGCCTTAACCCACACCACAATAAACATCCTATAAACTCCTAAACTTACCCCACAATAAACACCCTTCAAGAGTCTGAACTAACCCAGACATAAACACAACATAAAAAAATAAACAAAGCCATCATAAACCCCCCCCGAAAAAGTACTCACAGTACTCCTTGACCTGAAACGCCTTGCTATAAACATAGTACTGGTGCTGCACCCTAATATTCCAGGTGCCCTCGGCAATCTGCGGTGCCAATACGAAGTCTCGTTCAACAATGCCACCAGCATTGGTGATCGGGCTCAGCCAGCGTCTAACTGTGGTATTGGACGCATCAACAACCGTAATCTCCTTGAGTGTGCCAGAGTAGGGCAGCAGATTCGGTCGCACAGGGATAACTCTGAACCTCACAATCTGATTCTGATGGTAAACATCTTTCGAAGTCTGTATAAATATGCTAATCTCTTTGGCTTCGTATTGCAATTCGGTCCGATTATAGAACAGCAAGCCGCCTTTGGGCATAAGGGAGCCCTCCATGAACAGTGAGTAATCCCCCGGCGGCATGTTCGGCGGCATCCGCATCTGCATGAGCCGCGTGGCCGGACGCTGGAACGTCTCCTCGACGAAGGCGTGCTCTTTGAAGCCGTTAGGCAGCGGGCTGATTCGCTGCTGCACAGACAGCCGGATGGTGAGGTTGCCGTGCAGTAATCGAAGACAGGTGGCGCTAACCTGGAGCACCTCGCTTGGTCTCACTTTCCGAGGCGCCAGGACAAAATAGGTTCTGTCAAGATGTCAATTGGATAAGCCATGGCTTTATGGCTTTATGGCGCAACACCTGGGCGAGAGGCCCAGCCAAAAGTAAGCCCACCCGAAAAAAGCAAACGTTGTACTAGCTAGATGACGAGGCATTTAGTTGTAATAATACAGTTATAGTTACTCCTGCCGTTTACCCATAATTATGTTATTGTTTGCTTAGGTTTTTTCATATGCAAGTGTAAATCATGGGGTTGCGCATATATATATTAATGAGTGTGCTGATATCTTAGGCTAGAGAGATAGCTGGCTTTTAGCGCAGATGCTTTTTGCTTTAACGATCACTTTCCTTAAAAGAGACAAACAATAGTTGACTGTAAAATATCAAAAGCTCTATCTGCAATGTTCCCTATATAGGAATTAAATCTTATCTCTCACTCTGCGCCCTTTGCTAGGGATAAATATCCTCCTCTCAGTTTAATCCTTTTTTAGAGATCTAGGGATCCTGTCTTCCTCTCTTTCTATCTCAAAATATCTCTCCTGTTTATCTTCCCACATGTTATCAGATTTTTCCTCTTCCCATAAATTACTCACGGCTGAGGTCCCAGCTCAAATGCATTCGAAGGCAGACCAGACTGGGCTTCTGCAAAATGGCAACTGCATAGCCAGAGTGCTTTGATGAACAATAATATTAGAAAGACTTTGTCTTTCATGTTTCTTACTGCTGGTTATAGCATGCATAAGGTTATGTAACAATGAGCTTAGTGGTAGAGAAAGAGAACAATTGATTAAAATCGAGAAGTTATAATGGTGGCTGATACAAATTTAATGATAAAAGGTTCATAACTAAATGCTTAATTAAATATCAGAAGTTATAGAATGTGTTCAACATATGCAAGTTAATAATCTGATTTAATATAGGAACATACTATTGGTGGTATTTTCTGCAGAACAAAGGTTCAATATGTTCTTTGCAACAATATTATGCTAACTTGTAGTAAAGTCAGAGCTAATCTAGCGTCTATATGCTAAAACAAAAATAGGCATAAATCAAGTTATACTTTTTAAGTCAATTTATTAGACTAGCATATAATGAGTTCTACTACACAAGATTCTTCGTATTCAACTACTACACTTAAATAGCAATAAATTATTCTAACATTAAATTTCTCACTAAAATAGAACTATTTAGAAGAAAAAAGATCTAAAAATTTTTGCAGTGCTACAAAAAAGAAAAAACTGGCGCTACCGCTATATAACGTAACAAAGTCACTAGCAACATAGTCTCAATAATGATGAAATCTCAATAATGAAAAAAGTTAGAAGAATTTAATAACTTCCTTGCTTACTTCATAATATTGTTTTGAATATTCTGGCTAACTCTTCAAAATAAATAACTTAGTGTCACACAAGACCGTGATATTAAAAATCGGATATAGGAAGTTTCAAGTCAAAATAAAAAACTGCCTCATTTATTTGGTTTTATATTGTGTTTAAAAGCAGTAAAAGTGTTTATGTAAAAATAAAAAATGTATAGAATTTTATTACACATAGGCATGTGCTAATTTGCAATATTAAGAAGTTTGAATTTGTTATACCGAGTATTAGTTCATAAAATTATCGCTTTTCAAAAATTTCGCTGCTTGACAAAAACTTGCGTAGTGATAATTTCAATAGACAGAGTTGGAGCCTACGTTTCTCTCCTTCGTGTATTCCTCTTTCAAAACTTTGAAACTATATTAAAGGGCTATCACAGAACTATTGCAATTTCATTCTCCGTCTTTGATTATTAAAATTTTTATAGTACATACGTAGATTCAAAAAGCATGACATGATGTACAAGGTTTCTACCATAATCTGTTAAAAAAACTTTGAGCAAGTCAGATTTCAAAACAGCAGTCTCTCAGATGGCACGTTATGTGTAGCTGAGTTGCAATTTGCGAAACATCTTGACAAACCGATTAGTTCTTCATTATTTGTCTTTGTCACTAAGACAAACAATAGAATTTGTGAATTTAAAAAAATTGTTGGTAGCTTGCCTTATATTATATCTTTGTGTATTTAATATTGTGTTGTGTATTTGTGTCTAACAAAATCAATTTCATCTCTTGGTTGGATCTATCAACTCTTGTAGGACTCAGTTCATAAAATAAACTTTTATCAAAATCTTTTCATTGTTTATTTTCTAATTTATATGGGATAATATCCAAATGTAATAAGAATAATATATAATGTAGGACATACATAATCAAAATACAATTGTAGCACTACTACAGGTATAGCTATATCCCATGCTTTGCTTAGTTTTAATATTCATCTTCATCTAACATAAATTCCATTGATTTAAAGCAAGAAAATAAACACAACATTTAAGTTTTTATTATTTTCTTTGTACTATGAATTTCAGAAAATAATATAATAATATAATAATAATATATAATAATATTAAGTAATGAAACTTAATTGAACTATATAAATATTGCAATAAATGTTTTAATATTGACTCAAACAATTTTAAATTCTATAAATGCTACAAGCTATTAAAAGCTTTTGAGACATTTTGGTTGACTTTAATTAAGAGTCTCATTTTTTGCTTATTTTTACATGGGAAAGTTTTATTAATTTTGCTATCTGACTTTATGGCTTTGTTAAGTCATTAAATGGATATACACTGAAAACTATATACGAGTAATAGCACTTTTTCAAAATCAGAATTTCCTTTTAATAGAACAAAATAGATTGGGCCTTTTAAATAAACTCTTTTAGTTAAAGAATCATCACACATGTAAATTCTTTTTCAGAAACTTGAAATTCAGCCCATCTAGCTGCTTTATAAAAATAAGAATAATTCTACATTAAAAGTCTAGCAAGAATCACAATGAAACGACAAGGTGCCTCAGCAAATGAAAACGACAATGTGGATGCTGATGCAGACAAGGCAGCACCAAACAAGCGGGCCAAACTCGATGTTGTCGCTTCGCCGCAATCTGATGAATCTGGCCCTCGTCAGTCTAGGAATGCGGCTCTGAAACTCAGCATGTACCGATCAATGCTAGACGAGATCAGCTCCGAACTAATCATGCTGGAGTCTACGCTGGACCTGTTCGCTGCCAGCATATTGTCGGGACCCACTCTGCCGCCAGAAACCGCCGACACCGTGTCTGCCATCCTGCAGCAGACCATCAACTCAGTCAATGACTATCTAACCGTGTATGGACCAGCTCGCAAGAGGGAGGAGTGAGTGTTTGGCTTCTGAATAATTAGGCATCAACATTGTTTATAATTAAACAGTTTTCCCATCTATTGTTTATTAGGACTTTGTATGATCAGAAATGCGAATTTTGAAAAAATAATTACTCTATGTTTTTCTTCCCTGAAACTGTTGTTATTACTGCAAGTAGCATTACGTGGGAGAGTTAATAAGTTTAAACAGCATGGTAAATATTTTGTTAAAATATTTGGTTTGCATGTACTCGTATCTTTTTTGTCAGTTTTTTGATGTTTTGATGATTAAACTGTTCTGTTTTTATATTTGGATAGAAAACAATCAAAACAATGTTTTATTTTTTATGATTTTTTTATTTTTACAGGCTAAAGTAAGTTAAACGTGTACTTATGAAATGGGGTACTATGACACTTTTTATGATATAATGGGTGTCATTTATCTTTACCCCCCATGGAAAATGCCCTTCAACACGTGTAACATTTGCCTCTAATTAGGTTCAACACTTAGTTTTTCGTCAGTACATGCATCGATCAAAACAGGAGTTGTCTCTGGCATTGTGTTTCATTCGCACTTACCAGTAGCCAGACTTATTCACCTTGATGCCAATTAGTAAAACTAGTTTTACGGGATCGAACAAAGGATACAGCAAACTCACTCTCTTGCTCAGCACTGTGTTGTAGCTGCTAACCAAATTAATGAAATCGATTCAGCTGACAGAGAAGGAGAGGAGAGGTGCTCTCAGCTAGTGAGCTAGCACTCCTATACACACTCATATATCTGATAGATGCTCATATTGAGCATGCACATTAACAACACACTGCTCGGGTTCACGACATTTCGCTGCCCCAATTTGACTGCCGCGAATTGACTGTTGATCCTAAATCTAACCCTAACCTAAAACCATATCCTGAACCCTAACCAAGTCATAACCAAATTAAATGGATAGTAGTCAAGCTTTCGGCGGTCAAATGGCTGGCAATCAAACTCATACACGTATGTTGACCTGCCCCAAAACTCTTCCTGAGCTCACTCTCCACTGCAAAATGTCAAATGTCTGGAGTACTGACGAAAAACATGTACTAATTAATGCTAAGTTACAGCTTCATAGAGTCGTCTGCTAAACCATAGGTGCCTATAATAAGGCAAATACACTTTTTTGCCCCAAAGCTAAAAAGAAAAACTTGTTTCCTACCATATTTCCATCATTTCGTCATTGGTGGAGTGGGTTTGAGGGCATGCCATTTCTGTTTCTGCAAGTCACATATCGGTAAATTATTCATCTCTTAGACTTCAGCTTACCAAGCCGATAGGTAAAGAAAGTGCTGCTGTGGACAGACAGAAAGTTTTTCTCGAATCTGAAAGTTGCATTTGCTTTTCTATAGGTAAGGCAGAAGAAGGCTCTCGTGCTAACCTTGTTCCTTATGTGCCCGTGTGCCCGTGTACACACTGATTCCCTTTAATTATTGACAGACTGTTTAGAATTCTTGAAATATTCACGGGGTAAAGTTTAGGTACTATTAGTCCACTGTGTAAGCACGAGTTTCGCGTATTGCGATATAGTAATTTAAGATTCAAAAACGGTGTTGTTTGAAAATGAACTAGCCGATTACAAGGTCGTATATTTGATGTTGGAAAGAAAACATACGGGTACTGATTTTTTGGGCGTACCTGCTTAAGACTTATATAGTCTGAGTGGGGAATGCGGTAGGTTTAGCCATGGATTGAATAGATAGGAGAATGAAAGTACTGAAGGGAATATGGTCATAGAAAAAGTCAGGTAGCTGCAAAAGGACATAATGCATTTAGATCCGACAAATGGGTTTTTGTCGGATCTTGTCAAAGCAATGGGTTACTTTGCTCCCAAAGCAACACAATGGTGCAGATCTTGGCTCTTCGCTGAGGTCATCCAGGAGGCACCAATATCCCAGTACATGTATATCCTGATTATAATTTTCATACTCGTATATTAAAAAAATTCAACACTTTTCTCAACCGTCGAGACCAGCAAAAACTGAAAATTTGTTTGCTGCTGCGACGAGTGCTGGACTGGTGAAGACACGCAGAAAACCGCCGTGCCCTGCGTGCTGGACGACTTCCATGCAGGCTGCGATTTTTGTGCGGAGGCGCTGATGGATAGGCAACGGGACTTCGTCAGCAATTAGTCTATCTCGGCAGTCTGGTTCGTGAGGATCTGCGGCATCACCGCGGGATAGCCAGGAGGCTTACGTTATATGGCGTCAGAGGGCGGCGTTGTTCCAGGTAATGCTGCTTTACAGCGTTGAGAATCGTTCCAGCATCAAGTTAACGCCGCGCACACTGGCCTGCCATGCGCAGTCTTCAAGATTGGCGATGAGGAAGTTGCCTACGTGGTACTGTATCGTCGCGCGAGCCTGGTGCGTCTACAGCTGACAGGCCGCACCGAGTCGTTCTGCCTTCAGCCAGTGCAGGAAGTCCTGCAGCTGCCTACCGCCGTGACATGCATGATTCTGTCGGCAGTGCGGCTTATGTTTGCGCCCTAGCTCGAAAAGGTGCCCTATGACGCTGATATTGTTTTAAGATCTATCAGGAAAATTTCTTCTGTTGTTGGGCTCTGTACGTTTTTGCATCAGTTCGTATTACATCGAAACCAGCGCTTTGTTGTGCTTTTCCGAGGCGAAAGACCTCAAGTTTTGTCGAACTGCCGAACTGCCATGTATTTCGCATTCCCTTAATAACCGAATTCTATCATATGCAGTTCTGCTAGCCAATCAAAAGCGTGCAACTTGTCTCCACTGCTCCATATCCTTTGGTATTTAGTGAGGCAGAAAACTTGACTCAGACAAGTGCTCACGAATTCCAACTGTCCATCATTAAGCAATAAGTCTAGAGTAATATATAGTTATGCAAGAACACATGCAATTACTGTTTCTAGCCTTGGCTCTAACGCTGCAGCCTTCAGACTCCCTGAATCCGTCAACCAACACTGACGGACCCGTCTGCAAAGCCCTGGCTCAGAGCGTCGGGCCGCAGTATCTGTCCCAGTGCCGGTCTATGCAGCCACCCAGTCTCAGTTGTTACAACACCACCGTACATGTGAACATCGATGTGAAGACAGTCTACGGACTAGGCGATGAAGAACTGCTAGAATGGTCCGGCTGGGTACTGATGTCGTGGCGCGATCCAAGACTAGCCTGGAACGCTACTGAGACTGGCGTGACTCAGATGCGACTTGACAGGAACAGCCTGTGGATACCCGACATCGGCTATTGGAACGCTAAATCGGTCGAGTTTTTCGATTTGCGCAACTCGAAATTCCTCGAAACAATCGCGTCTCCGGATGGTTCCGTATTTACTTACATTTACACAGTGACCCAGTTTCCTTGCTCTCTGGATATGCGCTTATTTCCATTTGATCGACAGGTGTGCACACTACAAATCGGATCTATTAACTCGCCATCCAGCGTTTTCAGTTTTACTCTGACCAGCAGAATGAGTGCCAGTACGTCTGATAGCAGCGCTTTTTTTAGTGTAGGCGAGTGGGACTTGGCCGGACTCACCCACAGCGTCAAGTACATGGCTGGGGCTGCCAACTCCGAGTTTCAGTTCTACAATCTGCGATTCTTTCTACAGCGTCGCGAGACGTATTACGCAATCCTGATGATTGTGCCGTACGAACTGTTGTCGCTACTGGCTAGTATCATGTTCTTCGCTGAGCAGCAGGGCGACCGAGCTAACGTGTCAATCGCCATCATCATGTCTATGACGCTGTACGTCCTCATCGCTTCCCAATCCGCGCCCAAGTCGATGAACATCATTCCTCTGGTTGGAACATTCCTAATCACCCAGATGCTTATACTGATCTTCTTCACCTTTGTTGCAGTTTTCCGTTTTCCTCAAGTGGCAGCTCATCGCACGCAGTCCGAGTCCGCTGAGAAACGACGGTCGATAATTGCCCGACGCTTGGCCGTTTTTCTGTCATTTTTAGTGCGGCACAAAGACAAAATCTGCTTTGCTAGCTATTTGGGCGCCAGCGCGTTCAATGCACTTTTCTTTCTGTGCATCTGGCCTGCGGCTTCTCGCGATGCTGACTGGATTAAATAAGGCCACAACCACTGCTGGCTTCTCAAGTAGAATCCTGCGATCAAGAGTGAGAAGTACACGGTGAACTTGACACTAAAAATTTAGCTACTATATCGTTTACCTTTGCAGTGAGTGACTCCCTGCACCCTGTTATTCTGTACCCCTTCAGTGAGTCTCTTATTGCCCTTTTTAAACACCCTTCTACCTTGTAACGTGTCTCCACCAATAAAATTGTCAAAACTGATCTATTAACCAGTGATGTTACAATATGGTAATTTTTAAAAACTAAATATTACGGTACCGTGGCAAAACCCTCTTACGTTTCTCAGAATTCATTCGATGGATTCGACTTTGGAATGCAATTAATTTTCAAAAAACTCTTTACATGTAGAGCTGTCTCAGTTGTTTCATGCTAACAAGAAGTCAACGGAATAGCTATCTGATATTTGCACTGGCATAAAGTACCTCCTATGTACCTAAAGCACTCTGCAAATACGAATTTGAAGTGTCAACATTCAGAAAAGCGTATTTGTTCCTCGTCGCATCGATTGTATATTCATTCAAATTTTTTCCTTAACGCGAGTATATGTTGTCCGAGTTTAATTTAATTGGTTTGCTTTCCAATGTTTGGACAATTAATATTTGCACCATTCTGTACCACTTATCTGCACTGCGGATATGCACATGTGGATGGCACAGGATGACATTCTGGTGGCCGCCAGGATTTTGACAATTTATCTATTTCTCCCCTCTTGTCCCATCTTCCCCAGGCTTTCGTCATCCCTTCTCCATTTCTTTAATTTTAGGTTTAGCTTTTTTTCGATCAAGTTTTCACACTTGTGGTGCCGAATATTTTGGCTTGACCAGTTTTTGGACCATCTGTTTGTGCAATTGATTTTTTTGTATTACGAAGTCAAGATTTATTACTTTATATCTATTTTCTACTGATTTTTCTCCCATATCTCTGGCCTTTCCCCTTTAGAGTTCGGCCTCTCCGTACCGTCGCACCGTAGCTTGAAGGACCTGCCTGTGTGTGCGTGTATGTGTGTGTGTGCATGCAAAGCACGACATTGATTGAGTACCCCAAATTGACTGCCACTATTTGACCGCCGAGCATTTTGATTGACTCTACTCGTGCTTTTACTTTTTTCTGCCATTTTCATTCTCCCATACTCCAATAAAGCTCTGAGACCTGAGGCTAGCAGATAGTTTTGCAGCTCTACTTTTTGACTCTGCTCATTTTTTGCCCAGCAAGGCGCCTTTTTATGTAGATTTCTCGGATCTATGAAATTTGCTTGCGAGAAGTTTGCTTGCCGAAGTTTGCTTGCGGGACTTTTGCTTGCCGAAGTCTGCTTGCCGAACTTTGCTTGCGGAATTTTGCCGGCCGAAGTTTGCTTGCCGAGCTTTGCTTGCCGAAGTTTGCTTGCCGAACTTTGCTTGCAGGAACTTTGCTTGCCGAGATTTGCCAGCCACAGTTTTCTTGCGGAACCTTAGAGAACCTATTATTGAGCTCTTGTATTTCTAATTTTTGTTATCCAAGATTCGTGGAAGTCGCCTATAGTGTTATGATTTTGTATGAGGATATGGCGGATTTGAAAAGCCCTAATGCAGAACATCGTAAGATCGTTCTTAGCTCCCATCTCCGTAGTGTAAAAGTTCCGACGTACGATCGAACTTACGCTACGACAGCTTTATATTGCGACCCCTAAATTCTTAGAATGAAAATCTATAAGCCTAGTTTGAAAGTTCAGTGTCAAGTCAGTTTACGTCGACGCTGATAAGAATCCACTTGCAAAGCATCTGTAGTAAGTAATAATTGACGGACCAACTTCACAAGCAATCAAAACAAGCAAGCAGACAAGAAAATATTCTAATTCGGCAAGTTAAAACCTTGCAATTGTGATTGCGAATTTCTAGGAAGCAGACATCAAAATTCCGCAAGCAAAGTTCGGCAAGCAAAGTTCCTGCAAGCAAACTTCGGCAAGCAAAGTTCGGCAAGCAAAGTTCGGCAAGCAAAGTTCGGCAAGCAAAGTTCGGCAAGCAAACTTCGGCTAGCAAAATTCCGCAAGCAAAGCTCGGCAAGCAAAGTTCGGCAAGCAAAATTCCGCAAGCAAAGCTCGGCAAGCAAAGTTCGGCAAGCAAAATTCCTGCAAGCAAACTTCGGCAAGCAAACTTCTCGCAAGCAAACGTCGTACTCCCGATTTCTCAAGACTTCCTGCAGGTCTCACAGAAGCACTTAATTCTCTGCTAGGGCTGCAAAAATGCGAGAATCTAATTGGCTGCGGAGTTCAGCCTACTAGCCTAAGAGTAGTCAGCATTTGGTGTGACAACATGATTTTTGGCTGTTCAAAGGGGTATGGGCTCCCGTGCCCGTAGACGTTGGGGCCTATGGATCCAATCAGGATGTTGTACATCCCCCTCTGATCGTAGCAGCACACAGAGCTTGCAGGCGATTTCACCCCTGGCCTCTAATTGCGCCCACTCCACATTTGATTAAACCTTCTCGGTGGCTGCATAAGAATACTTTGAGGGCATGTATAAATTAAGTTGGTTTTGGGCGACGCAACACTCATTCGGTGGCTGTCTACAAGTCTCACGTTTGAGGAAACTGCGATCACCCGATGCTGATTGGACGGGACGGCAGCAGCTTTAGCAGGAGACTCTGAGTAGGGTGGCGAATCCTTTCTGGGATCCCACTTGGGGTAAAAGAACAGACTTACAGCATGCTACTGGGGCATTAGTATAATTTGTTTCGAGAAGTTTACGGAGCGCGTCTCTGATGGACTGCTCTACTCTTACAAATACTCTTTCCGGCATCAAGGCCACATTTGAAACATATATTTAAATACCAGTGGCAGTATTCAAAGATTTCATTAAATAAAATGAGTTAAGAGCAAGTCAATTAATGCATGGCTCTTTTATTTGGTTTGTCAATCGTACGACTTAATAAAGAGAGAAGGGTAAAACTATGGCAGTTGGCTCCTGTATGATTTCAATGCGGACTAAAAAAGTTTATACATACGGAGCTACCCAGTTTGTGAAGGCGGCGAGATATGAGTTTACACAGAGTATGATTAACGAAGGACACGGTGGAAACCTGATCTTTTTAGATGAATTTGGGCCGAGAGTTTGGAGGACGAGAACTCAAGGATATGCAAATCGAACTATGAGAACAGTGCGAGTATGCGGCCAGTGCGGAAAAAACTTGACTCTGCTTGGCGTAGCTAGACGTTCTGCTAGGCTGAGTAGGTGGTTCTATTTTATGAGGACTTGAATCACCGGAGCACAGCACCTTTCGACTGCTACCGTACTCTCCGTGACTCAACCAAACCGGGTGATCGAGCAGTTTCTTCTCTGAAGGCAGCAGTGAAGAGGGCCCTATCAGTTCCAGCAGTTCAACAGGAACTCTCTATACGGCAAGCCGCCGCTGTCGCGAACCTGACTTTGCATACCTGGCGAATGCAGATATTGAAGAGTGAGCTTGAAGAAGCTGCACAGCACATGATTGCACTAGAGAAGTGCCATCAATGGAAAAATCAAATAGTGAAATTTTGCTTTAACTTTCTCACATTGACACTGTTTATTTTGTGCTGTTTTCTATCAAATACCGGTAAAGTGTCTCCATTATTGAATCAATTCCGCTGGGATTGGCAAGAAATGTTTTGTAAACTGGATGAAACGTTTTGTGCAGCTGTCTATGGCCTGATCTAAATTTAACTCCCGTTAAGAAAGCAATTAGTGTACGAAAGGTGTTGCAGTTTGGACGAATTCAATTGCAAAAGGTACATTATAATGCCAAGTCATACCGAAACAAAGTCCGATGCCTGATCATAAAGGGTTCCTTAATAAGGCAAAGTTAAAGCTTTTAGCAAGCGTCCAAAACTTGTTCAATTCCACTTTTCAAACATTTCATCACTGTGAAGTGTTTTAGCAGGTAAACAGTTCCTGTCTAGTCCTATTCCTTTTCTGCAGTCCCATATCGGTAAATTATTCATCTCCTATGCTTACCAAACCGACAGCTTAGTCACCGCTGCTGCTGACTGAAAGTTTTCTCGAATCAAAAAATTTGCTTTTGCTTTTCTACAGATGAAACAAGAGGTTCTCAAGTAGTTTGTTTAGCTGGTTCAAGCTGGTACTCTTGCTTCGACGGAGTTTGTTCAACCTGCTTGAAATATTTACTAGGTAAAGTCTCTGACTGAATTCACTGAGCATAGCTTCGATACCAGTGCAGTGTTTCCACTGCTTTAATAAAACTTGGGAATTGTAACTTATCGCATCAGTTCGTAATATCAAGAAGCCTGTGCCTGATTGCCTCTAAAATGTTCAGCTTATGTCTGCCGAACTGCCATGGATTTCGCATTCCCTTAATAATCGACTTCTATCGTACGCAGCTCCGCTAGCCAATCAAAAGCTTGCAACTTGTCTCCACTGCTCCATATCCCTTGGTATTAATTAGTGAGGCAGAAAGCTTGTCTCAGACAACTGCTCACAAATTCCAACTGTCCATTATTAAGCAATAAGTCTAGAGTAATAGTTATGCAAGAACACATGCAATTACAGTTTCTAGCCTTGGCTCTAACGCTGCAGCCTTCAGACTGCCTGGATCCGTCAACCAACACTGACGGACCCGTCTGCAGAGCCCTGACTCAGAGCGTCGGCCCGCAGTATCTGTCCCAGTGCCGGTCTATGCAGCCACCCAGTCTCAGTGGTTACAACACAACCGTACACGTGAACATCGATGTGAAGACAGTCTACGGACTAGGCGATGAAGAACTGCTAGAATGGTCCGGCTGGGTACTGATGTCGTGGCGCGATCCAAGACTAGCCTGGAACGCTACTGAGACTGGCGTGAATCAGATGCGACTTGACAGGAACAGCCTGTGGATACCCGACATCGGCTATTGGAACGCTAAATCGGTCGAGTTGTTCGATTTGCGCAACTCGAAATTCCTCGAAACAATCGCGTCTCCGGATGGTTCTGTATTTACTTACATTTACACAGTGACCCAGTTTCCTTGCTCTCTGGATATGCGTCTATTTCCATTTGATCGACAGGTGTGCACACTACAAATCGGATCTATTAACTCGCCATCCAGCGTTTTCAGCTTTACTCTGACCAGCAGAATGAGTGCCAGTACGTCTGATAGCAGCGCTTTTTTTAGTGTAGGCGAGTGGGACTTGGCCGGACTCACCCACAGCGTCAAGTACATGGCTGGGGCTGCCAACTCCGAGTTTCAGTTCTACAATCTACGATTCTTTCTACAACGTCGCGTGACGTATTACGCAATCCTGATGATTGTGCCGTACGAACTGTTGTCGCTACTGGCTAGTATCATGTTCTTCGCTGAGCAGCAGGGCGACCGAGCTAACGTGTCAATCGCCATCATCATGTCTATGACGCTGTACGTCCTCATCGCTTCCCAATCCGCGCCCAAGTCGATGAACATCATTCCTCTGGTTGGAACATTCCTAATCACCCAGATGCTTATACTGATCTTCTTCACCTTTGTTGCAGTGTTCCGTTTTCCTCAAGTGGCAGCTCATCGCACGCAGTCCGAGTCCGCTGAGAAACGACGGTCGATAATTGCCCGACGCTTGGCCGTTTTTCTGTCCTTTTTAGTGCGACACAAAGACAAAATCTGCTTTGCTAGCTATTTGGGCGCCAGCGCGTTCAATGCGCTTTTCTTTCTGTGCATCTGGCCAGCGGCTTCTCGCGATGCTGACTGGATTAAATAAGGCTCGCTATCAAGAGTGAGAAGTACACGGTGAACTTGACATTAACCATTCTTTTCCTAGCTTACTCTGCATACATGTAACAGCACATGCATAAATGCGAGTAACAATTGTCTAAATTTACTTGCATATAAAACTATAAGGGTTTATAGTAGTTATACGGTTTTAAGGATCCATCCTTATCTGTTTAATCTAGCTTGTTCATCCTCATTAAGTTTAGGTTACATACAATGTTTACTCGTAGTCTATGCTACCATATTGTACGAGCATATACTCTATTGCAATATGCTTTAATTAACAAATAAATATTCCGAGTTACCAACGCAACTTCATCAGTCATCTATCAATCATCGGCCTCACATGGGCGCAGTCTTGCAGACAAAAATCAAATATTAACCTACTGTGTTAGAATTATAAATTCGGTACCACTTGCAGTGTTGAAACATCAAAATGCAATTGGAATACTTCGAGTTTAGTAAAAAAATGCATTTTTTGTGAGACGTCTAGAGCATTAAAGCAACACATGTAAGCTCACGATCCTCTAATAACTGTAGTGCAATATTAATAGAACGAACCAAAAGTTAATAATATGAAGCTCTAGTAAAGATTTTACTTAAATTTACTGCTAACAATTAGTATAACCAAAATCCATGTCGAGGTAAAGAATTTATGGCCAACTTTATTTAAACAAAATATATGACATTTATATTATACTATTATACTATATACATTACTATTAAATATGCAATACAGTTAAAAAGATGAACGTAACGCGTCGTGGTTTTCTTTGGTGCTGCAATTATAGGACTTTAGAAATAGAGTGTGTTTAAGGCGAAGATTCCACAGAAAGGTTTGCTAAAATCACGAATATCCCAATAAAAATAACATGCAAAAAATACTTTGTCGGAAGAATTTTCTAGGTTAATTTTGTAAGAATAAAACTTATCTTTGCTAGAATGGCCTGGCTGCATGCAGAGGCTGCCTTAAATAGTTATAATTTAAAGCCAAAAATATTGTAACAAGTACACCCACCAGTAGCTACTATCAGTAGGAACGGAACAATTTTTGTTTTGTTAAAAGTGTCGACTATTTGTTTGAGGCACCAATAAATTCATTGGGGAGCTTTGTTAATTTGTTTAGCTAGCCATTGGCTCAAGAATCCCCAGTTTTTGTTCCATCTTTTATTTGCATAAATTTATACTCTAATACCAGCAACAAGTCAAAATTGAAAACATATATCCTTAATTTGTTTGTTAGGAATAAATATATATTCCTAAAATCGATTGATGATTCGAATTTAAGTATAAAAAGTAAAAATAATGAAACGAAATAAACTACAGAGGCATATCAGTTGGTGTTGCAGAAGCCTAGGTTGCAGGAAAAAAGTCAATTGTTTTTCATCACAGATGAACACATCAAAAATACATGAAAAACAAGTAGGCATATACAAAAATAAAAACCTAGAATCGAAATGTACTTTATGCTTTAAAAAAAGTCATACATGTAGGAAATGAGTGGAATGCAATTAAAACCCAGCTGTTCAAAATCGAAATTAATATGGTAATAACAATGCTAGCTACCTGATATCAGTTGTTTTATTATAAAGATGATAAAATATTATACTTTGACAATGAGATTCCCATTAACTAGCGAGATCAATTCTAAGTGTTAGAAAGTAAAAAAAGTGGAATGCAGCAATGTCCATAAGTATACTTTAGATATATCATTTTCAGTCATGCATCATTAAAACAGCTGTAAAATATTTAAAAAAACTATATATCACATATGAACAGAAACTCAGAAAGTTTAAAAAATTTGATTAATGGGTGACTATATACAATCAATATAGAGTCAACACAGATGACCTTTGGAAGCAGGTCAGAAGCAAATAAAACAGCAAAACAGTTCAACTGAGCACAGTATAGCAGTAGAGTTGATCTCTTAGACTTAGACCACAGAGCCTTGTGGAGTGCGAGTTACTGCATACATTGATGCTGTTCCACTAACCAGAGCTTCACTGAAAAATGTCAAAAGTTAAAGGACATGTATTTAATAATGTCAAAAAATATCAGTAAGTTTAAAAAATAATTATTATTGTCAAGTGAAGCAAAGAAGTAATAGAATATCAGTAGAAGAAATATTGAGTATATATTAACTTTTTAAATTTTTACTTACCCTGGCTGTCTCATTTGCCGAGAACTGACAGTGTTGATTGAGATCATGGACTCATTGGCAGCAGCAAACTAAAAATAAAATAAGTAGTTGAACAATTGAGTTATGATATTTGAAATCTTGAATTGAAATAAAAATACTTAGTGCATCCATATAAAGCAAGTCATTAGATTATCATTTTAAATCAGTTATAAATTTATGTATAAAAATTCCAAAGATTTTTAGGGCTGTAATAACCATACTATAGAAAAAAATTGCAGGGGATATATAGCTTTAAAAATTAAACATTTAAAGTAAACTAAACTCACTTTAATTTTCCTCCTCTCCTTGCTGCTAATCATATATGCATCATAGTACATCTTGAATGCGCCTGCGAAGCATCCAATGCCGAATGCAATTAGAATTGGGCCAACGATTTCTCCTTTGTCAATAGAAAGCATAATGTTATTGTGAAATCGAAGTCCAAGCACTGTGCCACCAGCAATAATAAAAAGAGCACCAAGAATGGCAAGGAAGATTGATAATAAAAACGGAGTTCGACCCTTTCCGTAGTAGGGTGCCATCAAGTTGCCTCGAAGTTTGCTGTCGTGGTATTCTTGTTGAATGCTAGTTTTGCCACTTAGTTGACTCACTATTGAAGCTTTAGATGCGCCAAGACTGCGCGATTGTCGCACCAAGCTATTGCGAGAGAAACTCTTTTGACCCATCATAGAGCCGCGTGCAAATTTTCCGCTTTGATAGTGGCTCATTGATGGGTTAGGATTTGATACACCTGGATATCCAACTGGGACACTACTGCCAACCATACTGCCAGCTTGACTTGCTCGATATGATCGAGGCGGATTCGCAGTGGGTGGCTGAAGATGGGTCTGGGTATTTGGTGCTGCATAATGTGATCGTCCATTTTGAGCAGTCGCCATTGTACGAGAGCTTTCAATTGCTGGAGAAATGCAGACTATTGCTGCCTTTATTTATACTATTGTAGGATAGATATGAAATTAAAGCTATATTTGTTTCCTGGTGTTCAAACTAAATTTGTTTTCGCGTCTAGCGATTATCGGTTTTAACAAAGCATAAAATAAAATTTTTGAAAGCAGCTGTAATACATATACGCTGGAAAAAAATACAATTTTTAATGTTAATAGGGTTAACTAAATTTATCAAAGCATCACACATTTCCTTGTGCGCAATCGCAACTAATCTAGGCTTTTCACGAAGATTGGTTCCAGAACCAGAATAATTCCGATTCCAGAACCAGAATAATTCCGATTCCAGAACCAGAATAATTCCGATTCCAGAACCAGAATCCGTAGGAAAATGAAAAGCTTCGAACCTATTTTATGTTTGTCAGTCTTTACAATTTAATTTTGTCTTTCCTTGACTTCGCTTTCTTTTGGATATATGACAAAAAAAACAGAGTAATAATATAAAAAAAAATTTGACGGTTTCAAATATATTTTACTGTCAAAGTCTAAACCAAGGACGACTTAAGTAGAAGGACGGGAAACCTCGTTTCTT
The DNA here is from genome assembly GCA_002269645.1 of Macrostomum lignano. NCBI lineage: Eukaryota > Metazoa > Platyhelminthes > Macrostomidae > Macrostomum > Macrostomum lignano. The sequence continues at coordinate 60,751 of NIVC01001914.1, read as the reverse complement.
AGAAAATTTTAGAAGGCAGGTTTTCCGGAAAAAATACACTACGGAGATAGGATATTTCACGATTTTCAACACTAAACAGCGATTGGGTCTCTTAACAGTGTCAGAGAAAGTACTAATCACACTATTTTGTGCCTCACATGCTGCTCTAACGACGCATCATTCGATTTTTTATGTTAAATCGGTCTGTCACCTTAAAATAATGACAAGACCAATTTAACATGAATTGTTTTCATGAATTTAACATGCCTCCCGTCCTTCTTCTTAAGTCGTCCTTGGTGTAAACATGACAACGGATCAAGAAAATTTCTCGATCCAAATTCCAGAACCAGAACACGGTTCTGGAACCAATTCTGAAAACGGAACAGACAAAATGAAAAGTTTCAAACCGATTCAGGTTCTGGAATCGGTAATACAGTATGAAAAGCCTAAAATTAGTTGATAGCGTAGTTAAGATGCTATTATTTTAATTAGAAAGCTCAAAACGAGGCAATTAAGTAGGGTTTCGGCTGTTTTCAAAAAAGTATAAGATACGTATTTGTGGATACGTCAACTGTGACGAATAAACAATAGAAGTCATTAGTAGCAATAGTACGTAATTAAGTATCTTGGTCTTTACTGCTACAGCAGTATTTGATAAAATGCATGTAATACACGCAACTGCCTTCTTTCCTCTGATTGGCTGTGAATAAGAAATTTGGGCTCAAATGTGTAGAAGTCGTTCAAGACAAAGTTCTATAAAAAAAGAAACAAATATGATTTAAAATCAAGCCTTTAAAAGCAAGATTTAATACGATTAAAAAATTACAAATTGATCAATATTCTACGCACATATGTATGCATGTTAAGCCCACTGTAAAAGAATTGAGAAAAAAAGCATGCAACAAGCAAATAGTTTTATGATTGAGAATCTGCTTCGACCTCCGATGACGAGTCGGAGCAAGACGGAAACTCTTCAATTGATGGAAATTGCCCTGTTCAACTACTGGATGCTGGCTGCTCCATCATCTGCTCTTGCAAGTTATAGCAGCGTGCAGCAAAGAAACGAAAAAAGAAGGGGCACAAAAAGACATCATGCAGCGGCCCCCAACTCTTCCGTTGACAAAACTTGTAATAATCTTCAAGTCGATAAGACTGGTAAGATTGATGGCCGCGTTATTGCTGAGTTTTTGACTGCACTTTGCAGCGAAAAACTCTCTGGTGTGTTTTTCAGAAATTGCAATCTTACATCTAAAATCAATAATCAGTCAGTCAGTCAGTCAGTCAGTCAGTCAGTCAGTCAGTCAGTCAGTCAGTCAGTCAGTCAGTCAGTCAGTCAGTCAGTCAGTCAGTCAGTCAGTCAGTCAGTCAGTCAGTCAGTCAGTCAGTCAGTCAGTCAGTCAGTTAGTCAGTCAGTCAGTCAGTCAGTCAGTCAGTCAGTCAGTCAGTCAGTCAGTCAGTCAGTCAGTCAGTCAGTCAGTCAGTCAGTCAGTCAGTCAGTCAGTCAGTCAGTCAGTCAGTCAGTCAGTCAGTCAGTCAGTCAGTCACTGACTGAGTCATAAGCAGAGATAGATAATAAACGTAACTAGTCCATTGATTTATAAATTTTAGCAATCTTCACAGCTAAATCCATATCGTTCGTTACTGCATTAGCAGCTATTATAGGTTAGGAACACCCAAATGCCTAATTAAACAATTGTCAGTCAAGCAAGCTCGGGAATTCAGCTCAAATAATCTAATCGTTCTCAAACAAAGCTCCATGAGGATAAACGCCACACACTGAGAGGACACTGCGGTGGTCTCAGAGCCGGAGAGACTCAAATGTAGAAATTGAGCTCATAGCTGTATAGTCTGACTGTAATGTGACACCTAGCATGCGCTGGTCTGTCTGAAATTATTGCGGTTAAGGGCTGGAAGCAGTCTTAATTGATGGGCTCAATTGTTTGACCCAAACTGTATGAGCCAGTTAAAACAGTCACTTTCACTCTTAACCATCTAAATGATAACAATGTAAACTTCTCTCAGTGGCCTGTTCTCATGAAAATAAAAACGGTAATTTTATCTTGTGCAATAATTTTGATTGATGCATTTCGAGACGGCTCCAGCTGCGAGAGAATCGAAATAACAAATTTGAGACAATGAGTTTTTATAATAAGCTTGTATAGCAGCAACGAGTGTCATTGAGATGAGTTGAGATGCTTAATTGTTTGGATATTTGCCAATGCTGCCTGTTTGCTGACAGACATGGCATCCCAAATCTACAGGTTATAATTGGAGTTTCTGCAACGTAAAACTACAAATTTATACTTACAGACTGTAGCGCCAAACAATTCACAGACTGTAGCGCCAAACAATTCACAGACTGTAGCGCCAAACAATTCACAGACTGTAGCGCCAAACAATTCACAGACTGTAGCGCCAAACAATTCACAGACTGTAGCGCCAAACAATTCACAGACTGTAGCGCCAAACAATTCACAGACTGTAGCGCCAAACAATTCACAGACTGTAGCGCCAAACAATTCACAGACTGTAGCGCCAAACAATTCACAGACTGTAGCGCCAAACAATTCACAGACTGTAGCGCCAAACAATTCACAGACTGTAGCGCCAAACAATTCACAGACTGTAGCGCCAAACAATTCTCAGACTGTAGCGCCAAACAATTCACAGACTGTAGCGCTAAAATTCACAGACTGTAGCGCCAAACCATGACAGACTGTAGCGCGAAACAATCACAGACTGTAGCGCCAAACCATGACAGACTGTAGTGCCAAACAATCACAGACTGTAGCGCCAAACCATGACAGACTGTAGCGCCAAACCGTGAACAGACTGTAGCGCCAAACCATGACAGACTGTAGCGCGAAACAATCACAGACTGTAGCGCCAGACCATGACAGACTGTAGCGCCAAACAATCACAGACTGTAGCGCCAAATCATGACAGACTGTAGCGCCAAACCATGACAGACTGTAGCGCCAAACCATGACAGACTGTAGCGCCAAACAATCACAGACTGTAGCGCCAAACCATGACAGACTGTAGCGCCAAACAATCACAGACTGTAGCGCCAAATCATGACAGACTGTAGCGCGAAACAATCACAGACTGTAGCGCCAGACCATGACAGACTGTAGCGCCAAACAATCACAGACTGTAGCGCCAAACCATGACAGACTGTAGCGTTAAACCATGACAGACTGTAGCGCCAAACCATGACAGACTGTAGCGCCAAACAATCACAGACTGTAGCGCCAAACCATGACAGACTGTAGCGCCAAACAATCACAGACTGTAGCGCCAAACCATGACAGACTGTAGCGCCAAACCATGACAGACTGTAGCGCGAAACAATCACAGACTGTAGCGCCAAACCATGACAGACTGTAGCACCAAACCATGACAGACTGTAGCGCCAAACCATGACAGACTGTAGCGCCAAACCATGACAGACTGTAGCGCCAAACCATGACAGACTGTAGCGCCAAACAATCACAGACTGTAGCCCATGAGGGCCAACCCTCAAGACACAGAGTGTACATGACTGACGATTCGAAAGTCAGGGCTGCTGTACACGCTCTGTGAGCGTGTGTTCACAGGGTGCGGGTCAGCGGTCTAAAGTGTGTTGATAAAATTGCATTAAATTCAGTTTAACTGCAAATCTCTCTATTATCCTCCCCGCTTGACTTAGCAACTTCAGCGTCAGCCCTCCCAGCAGCCGATTCTTCATCATCATCAAGTGCTGGCAATTTGAAGCGCCGCCGTCAGCCCCGAACGGTGTTCAGCGACCTGCAGCTGCTCCAGCTGGAGGCCACATTCCGCGAGCAGGCCTACCTGAGTCCGACTGACAGGGATTTGCTGGCCCAGGCTTTGGGCCTCACCGACGCCCAGGTGAAAACTTGGTTTCAAAATCGACGTATGAAACAGAAGAAATTGCTGATGCAGCAGGCGGAGGTGCGGGATTAATTGACTCGATGCAAACTGTCTTCGTCTCACCGACTCGATGTGACTTTGAATAGCAATCCCCTTCTCTTTTGTTCACGACTGTACAGACAACAAATATTTATGAGTAGAGCAGCTGGGTCTACTCTTAGCGATGAGTAGGGGCTACTCTCACTGTTTAGAATGTTCTACTCTCACTGTTTAGAATGGGCTACTCTCACTGTTTAGAATGTTCTACTCTCACTGTTTAGAATGGTCTACTCTCACTGTTTAGAATGGTCTACTCTCACTGTTTAGAATGTTCTACTCTCACTGTTTAGAATGTTCTACTCTCACTGTTTAGAATGGTCTACTCTCACTGTTTAGAATGGTCTACTCTCACTGTTTAGAATGGTCTACTCTCACTGTTTAGAATGGTCTACTCTCACTGTTTAGAAGGGTCTACTCTCACTGATGAGTAAGGTCTTCACGTTTATAATATACAAACTTTTTTGTCTCATTTAAAGTTTCATCCAGTTTTATTTACGAACATATATATCCTGTAGATAAAAAATACACAGTCACGGATACTACTTTAGTAAGTAGTGTACTTAAATATCAGTATGAAAAAGCGTTTTATTAGGTAAATTGACTTAATAATAATGTAAATTATTATTATTAGTATTAAATATTCGCGTAAAAATTGACCCAAATTTGTTGTTAAAAAACAAACAAAAGTTGCAATATTTAGTTTTACTATTTATCGGCATCGGCTTTAACATGATTACATCAAGGTTTATCGACTGAACTTTGATTACGTTAATTTTTTTGTTTTACTGGTACGGTTTAGCACACTGAAAAATTGTTTTTTACAAGAAAATTAATGAAACTTCGAGCGTTTAAACAACAGTGAAACCAACGTACAATACTGTTATTTTTGTAACTTATTCAAAACTTCTTTCATTTAAAGTTCAGGCTGTGGAACTCTCCTCCAAGAGATGTTGCTCGCAATCTTGCAATTGATTTCCATCATCGGACAGCTGAAAGCGCGAAAATATTGCAGTTTAATTATAGAATACTATAATTATACAGACTCTTTCTGCATAAAAGAGTTTTCTTTGAGAATTTCCATTTCGAGATTTCGTTACATGTTTACATATATTCACCTCAATACATGTAGAAATTTAAAATTACCAGAAAGAATACCTCGTACTTTACGAATGAGATTCAAATTGGATTCCCCGAATATAATGTCCCAAACGGAATTTCCCGAAAGGGATTCCCCAGTCGGATTCCCCAATTGGATTCCCGAATGAGATTTTCCGAATGGAGATTCTCAGAGTAGGATTCCCCAAACAGAAATCCCCCATTAGATTCCCAGAATGGGATCCTCTAATCGAATTCCGGGAATGAAATTCCAGAAAATGGAATTCCCCGAACAGGCTTCTCCGAATGAGACTCATCGAATGGGATTCCCCGAATGGGATTCCCCGAACGAGATTCCCCGAATGGGATTCCCCGAATGGGATTCCCCGAATGAGATTCCCTGAATGGGATTCCCCAAATGGGATTCCGCAAATGAGATTCCACGAATGGGATTTCCCGAATGGGATTCCCCGAATGGGATTCCCCGAATGGGATTCCCCAGATGAATGAAATAATCCGTAAAGAATTCTCCGAATTAGATTACTCAAGTCGATTTCCCAATTGAGACTTCCGAATAGGATTCCCTTGAGCTTCATGCTAAAAAGATGTAAGTCCCCAGATTGAAATCCCCTCGCTCACCTCTCTCATCTGAGCCTCTTCCTCCCAGTCGGGTTGCGCTGGTACGGGGATCACCAACTCGACTCCATCGGAGGCCGCATCGTCAACCTCGCCATCAGCGACAGTCAAAGCTACGGTAGACTTGGATCGCATCCGTTTATTAGCGAACCATTTCTTCACCTGAGCATAGTTCAATCCGGTGAGAGCCGATAGCGCCTTGGTGTCCTCCCCAGTCGGGTAGGGCTTGTCGCTGTGCTCGCAGAACCACTTCAACAGCTGGCGATTCTGAGTCGGAGTAAAATTCTGACGCTGAGTTTTGCCCTGCGACTGCGGCGAGTCCGCTCGCTGCTGCTCGGAGTCGACTGTAGCCGTGTCCAGCGTCGGGTCCTTCAACGACGGGCTGCTCTGATGACTGCGACCGCGAGCGCCGCGAGCACCTCCGGCTCGTTGTCGATTTTGTCGCCGGATGCGCCCGGCTGACCGCTTTGAATTCGATGAAGAAGCGGCTGCTGACTGCTGCTGCTGCTGCTGCTGAAGAGACGCCAAGAGCTTTGCTTCCTTCACCGATAAGTCCAACACTGATGAGGCAAAGTCTTCCTTCGACTGCGGCTGCTGCTTCGGTTCCACGGCTGTCACTGGGAGCTGGCAGAGGGTTTGATTGGCAATTGGCCAAAAATAAATATCACTATCTAGCATTGCTACTTATTAGTAGTGTAGCAGCATACTATAAGGATAGATTTTTAATGGAAAATAAAGTTGAAAATGAAACCAGTTTTTATTTATTCTCCAAGTTTCAGTTGGACGATTTCTTAGATAAATCTAACCCACGCTCACCTTCTCCCTCTCACTTTTGTCCCTCACATCACCCTCTCACCCTCACCCTCACTCTCACCCTCTCTCTCACCCTCTCTCACATCCTCTCTCTCACTCTCACCCCCTCTTTCCTTCATCCTCACCCTCTCCCTTAACCTCTCCCTCACCCTCTTCCTCTCCATCACCCTCTCTCTCTCAGCCTCACCCTCTCCCTCTCCCTCACCCTCTCTCTCAGCCTCACCCTCTCCCTCTCCCTCACCCTCTCTCTCAGCCTCACCCTCTCCCTTAACCTCTCCCTCACCCTCTTCCTCTCCCTCACCCTCTCCCTCACCCTCTCACTCTCTCCCACCCTCTTCCTCACCTGCAGTGCCGCAGGGGTGGCGGCTCCCAGCTGCATAGCGGTGGCACCATTGAAGCTCAGGCTGTGAAGCGGCGCCCCGGTCACGGCGGTCACAGCGGCAGCAGACGTGAGCAGCTGATGATGAAGATGCTGCTGCTGCTGCTGCTGCTGAGTGAGTCTGGCCGCCTCCCACAGTTTAAACGGCAGGTAAAGTCCAGATGAAATTGCCAGAGCTGTGGTGCCGGTTGCTGGGTAGTTGCCAATGGCTAGAACGGTGGTGTCAGTTCTCTGTGACGGAGACTGCAGCAGATTCTGCTGTTGCTGTGGTAGAAATTTCTGATGCTGCTGTCTGTTGCTTTTATTTGCCTGTCTCACAACCAGCTGCTGCTGTTGGCTGCTACTTCGAATTAAGTTCAGGTTCTCAGCGACGCCGTTTCTGGGATGGAACTCCAGCGATGGCAGCGGCTGAGCAGTGGTGTCAGCTTCAGCTCTCACTGCTGGCTGACTCTCAGGCCCTTGGCTGGGATCGGTTGGCAACTTTTCCTGAGGAGTTTAATGGAATTGAATATGCGGGACACCAGTGCTCCGTACAGCTGGGGGTTTGGTAGAGTAGACATAGGAGAAATAAGAGTAGACATTGTTAGAGGTGAGAGTAGACATTGTCAGAGAGGTGAGAGTAGACATTGTCAGAGAGGTGAGAGTAGACACTGTCAGAGAGGTGAGAGTAGACATTTTCAGAGAGGTGAGAGTAGACACTGTCAGAGAGGTGAGAGTAGACATTGTCAGAGAGGTGAGAGTAGACACTGTCAGAGAGGTGAGAGTAGACATTGTCAGAGAGGTGAGAGTAGACATTGTCAGAGAGGTGAGAGTAGACATTGTCAGAGAGGTGAGAGTATGTCAGAGAGGTGAGAGTAGACATTGTCAGAGAGGTGAGAGTATGTCAGAGAGGTGAGAGTAGACACTGTCAGAGAGGTGAGAGTAGACACTGTCAGAGAGGTGAGAGTAGAAATTGCCAGAGCCCTCACCGGAACTGTCAGTTTCCGCTTTCTTGATCCGGTAGCAATGCTGGGTGATGCCTGCTGCTTCAAAGCGGAGTCCTGCATTTTCTGCTCCTGGCCTGCTGGTGCTCCATAATTTCCTGGCAGCTTTAAGTCTCGAACCACAAGCAAATCATCTTCTTGCTGCAACAAAAATGTTTCAAGTTGAAATGCAGCTGAAAAGTCAGCAACTTTCTCTCTGAGGGCCTTTTTAAAATTTTTGGTAGTGCCCCATTGTGTCTGTTGGTAGTGCCCCATTGTGTCTGTTGGTAGTGCCCCATTGTGTCTGTTGGTAGTGCCCCATTGTGTCTGTTGGTGGTGCCTCATTGTGTCTGTTGGTAGTGCCCCATTGTGTCTGTTGGTAGTGCCCCATTGTGTCTGTTGGTGGTGCCTCATTGTGTCTGTTGGTAGTGCCCCATTGTGTCTGTTGGTAGTGCCCCATTGTGTCTGTTGGTAGTGCCCCATTGTGTCTGTTGGTGGTGCCTCATTGTGTCTGTTGGTAGTGCCCCATTGTGTCTGTTGGTGGTGCCTCATTGTGTCTGTTGGTGGTGCCTCATTGTGTCTGTTGTGGGTGCCTTATTGTGTCTGTTGTGGGGGCCTCATTGTGGCTGTTGTGGGGGCCTCATTGTGTCTGTTGTGGGGGCCTCATTGTGGCTGTTGAGGGCGCCTCATTGTGGCTGTTGATGGTGCCTCATTGTGTCTGTTGAGGGGCCTCATTGTGTCTGTTAGGGGGCCTCATTGTCTGTTGATGGTGCTTCATTGTGTCTGTTGAGGGCGCCTCATTGTGTCTGTTGTGGGTGCCTTATTGTGTCTGTTGTGGGGGCCTCATTGTGTCTGTTGGTTGTGCCTCATTGTGGCTGTTGTGGGGGCCTCATTGTGGCTGTTGTGGGCGCCTCATTGTGGCTGTTGATGGTGCCTCATTGTGTCTGTTGGTGGTGCCTCATTGTGGCTGTTGGTGGTGCCTCATTGTGTCTGTTGGTGGTGCTTCATTGTGTCTGTTGTGGGTGCCTTATTGTGTCTGTTGTGGGGGCCTCATTGTGGCTGTTGTGGGCGCCTCATTGTGTCTGTTGTGGGTGCCTTATTGTGTCTGTTGTGGGGGCCTCATTGTGTCTGTTGTTGGTGCCTCATTGTGTCTGTTGTGGGTGCCTCATTGTGTCTGTTGGTGGTGCCTCATTGTGGCTGTTGGTGGTGCCTCATTGTGTCTGTTGATGGTGCTTCATTGTGTCTGTTGTGGGGGCCTCATTGTGGCTGTTGTGGGGGCCTCATTGTGTCTGTTGTGGGGGCCTCATTGTGGCTGTTGAGGGCGCCTCATTGTGTCTGTTGAGGGGGCCTCATTGTGTCTGTTGAGGGTGCCTCATTGTGTCTGTTGTGGGTGCCTTATTGTGTCTGTTGAGGGGGCCTCATTGTGTCTATTGTGGGGGCCTCATTGTGTCTGTTGGTGGTGCCTCATTGTGGCTGTTGGTTGTGCCTCATTGTGTCTGTTGGTGGTGCCTCATTGTGGCTGTTGGTGGTGCCTCATTGTGTCTGTTAGGGGGCCTCATTGTCTGTTGTTGGTGCCTCATTGTGTCTGTTGTGGGTGCCTCATTGTGTCTGTTGGTGGTGCCTCATTGTGTCTGTTGTGGGGGCCTCATTGTGTCTGTTGGTGGTGCCTCATTGTGGCTGTTGGTGGTGCCTCATTGTGTCTGTTGTGGGGGCCTCATTGTGTCTGTTGTGGGGGCCTCATTGTGGCTGTTGGTGGTGCTTCATTGTGTCTGTTGAGGGGGCCTCATTGTGGCTGTTGATGGTGCCTCATTGTGTCTGTTGTGGGTGCCTTATTGTGTCTGTTGTGGGGGCCTCATTGTGTCTGTTGTGGGGGCCTCATTGTGTCTGTTAGGGGGCCTCATTGTCTGTTGTGGGTGCCTCATTGTGTCTGTTGAGGGGCCTCATTGTGTCTGTTGTGGGGGCCTCATTGTGGCTGTTGGTGGTGCCTCATTGTGTCTGTTGGTGGTGCCTCATTGTGTCTGTTGGTGGTGCCTCATTGTGTCTGTTGAGGGGGCCTCATTGTGGCTGTTGGTGGTGCCTCATTGTGTCTGTTGGTGGTGCCTCATTGTGTCTGTTGGTGGTGCCTCATTGTGTCTGTTGGTGGTGCTTCATTGTGTCTGTTGTGGGGGCCTCATTGTGGCTGTTGTGGGCGCCTCATTGTGGCTGTTGATGGTGCCTCATTGTGGCTGTTGGTGGTGCCTCATTGTGTCTGTTGGTGGTGCCTCATTGTGGCTGTTGGTGGTGCCTCATTGTGTCTGTTGGTGGTGCTTCATTGTGTCTGTTGTGGGTGCCTTATTGTGTCTGTTGTGGGGGCCTCATTGTGGCTGTTGTGGGCGCCTCATTGTGTCTGTTGTGGGTGCCTTATTGTGTCTGTTGTGGGGGCCTCATTGTGGCTGTTGTGGGGGCCTCATTGTGTCTGTTGTGGGGGCCTCATTGTGGCTGTTGAGGGCGCCTCATTGTGTCTGTTGGTGGTGCCTCATTGTGTCTGTTGGTTGTGCCTCATTGTGTCTGTTGGTTGTGCCTCATTGTGTCTGTTGGTGGTGCCTCATTGTGGCTGTTGGTGGTGCCTCATTGTGTCTGTTAGGGGGCCTCATTGTCTGTTGTTGGTGCCTCATTGTGTCTGTTGTGGGTGCCTCATTGTGTCTGTTGGTGGTGCCTCATTGTGTCTGTTGTGGGGGCCTCATTGTGTCTGTTGGTGGTGCCTCATTGTGGCTGTTGGTGGTGCCTCATTGTGTCTGTTGTGGGGGCCTCATTGTGTCTGTTGTGGGGGCCTCATTGTGGCTGTTGGTGGTGCTTCATTGTGTCTGTTGAGGGGGCCTCATTGTGGCTGTTGATGGTGCCTCATTGTGTCTGTTGTGGGTGCCTTATTGTGTCTGTTGTGGGGGCCTCATTGTGTCTGTTGTGGGGGCCTCATTGTGTCTGTTAGGGGGCCTCATTGTCTGTTGTGGGTGCCTCATTGTGTCTGTTGAGGGGCCTCATTGTGTCTGTTGTGGGGGCCTCATTGTGGCTGTTGGTGGTGCCTCATTGTGTCTGTTGGTGGTGCCTCATTGTGTCTGTTGGTGGTGCCTCATTGTGTCTGTTGAGGGGGCCTCATTGTGGCTGTTGGTGGTGCCTCATTGTGTCTGTTGGTGGTGCCTCATTGTGTCTGTTGGTGGTGCCTCATTGTGTCTGTTGGTGGTGCTTCATTGTGTCTGTTGTGGGGGCCTCATTGTGGCTGTTGTGGGCGCCTCATTGTGGCTGTTGATGGTGCCTCATTGTGGCTGTTGGTGGTGCCTCATTGTGTCTGTTGGTGGTGCCTCATTGTGGCTGTTGGTGGTGCCTCATTGTGTCTGTTGGTGGTGCTTCATTGTGTCTGTTGTGGGTGCCTTATTGTGTCTGTTGTGGGGGCCTCATTGTGGCTGTTGTGGGCGCCTCATTGTGTCTGTTGTGGGTGCCTTATTGTGTCTGTTGTGGGGGCCTCATTGTGGCTGTTGTGGGGGCCTCATTGTGTCTGTTGTGGGGGCCTCATTGTGGCTGTTGAGGGCGCCTCATTGTGTCTGTTGGTGGTGCCTCATTGTGTCTGTTGGTTGTGCCTCATTGTGTCTGTTGGTGGTGCCTCATTGTGGCTGTTGGTGGTGCCTCATTGTGTCTGTTAGGGGGCCTCATTGTCTGTTGTTGGTGCCTCATTGTGTCTGTTGTGGGTGCCTCATTGTGTCTGTTGGTGGTGCCTCATTGTGTCTGTTGGTGGTGCCTCATTGTGGCTGTTGTGGGGGCCTCATTGTGGCTGTTGTGGGGGCCTCATTGTGTCTGTTGTGGGGGCCTCATTGTGGCTGTTGAGGGCGCCTCATTGTGTCTGTTGAGGGGGCCTCATTGTGTCTGTTGAGGGTGCCTCATTGTGTCTGTTGTGGGTGCCTTATTGTGTCTGTTGGTGGTGCCTCATTGTGGCTGTTGAGGGGGCCTCATTGTGTCTGTTGTGGGGGCCTCATTGTGTCTGTTGTGGGGGCCTCATTGTGTCTGTTGGTGGTGCCTCATTGTGGCTGTTGGTTGTGCCTCATTGTGTCTGTTGGTGGTGCCTCATTGTGGCTGTTGGTGGTGCCTCATTGTGTCTGTTAGGGGGCCTCATTGTCTGTTGTTGGTGCCTCATTGTGTCTGTTGTGGGTGCCTCATTGTGTCTGTTGGTGGTGCCTCATTGTGGCTGTTGGTGGTGCCTCATTGTGTCTGTTGTGGGGGCCTCATTGTGTCTGTTGTGGGGGCCTCATTGTGGCTGTTGGTGGTGCTTCATTGTGTCTGTTGAGGGGGCCTCATTGTGGCTGTTGATGGTGCCTCATTGTGTCTGTTGTGGGTGCCTTATTGTGTCTGTTGTGGGGGCCTCATTGTGTCTGTTGTGGGGGCCTCATTGTGTCTGTTAGGGGGCCTCATTGTCTGTTGTGGGTGCCTCATTGTGTCTGTTGAGGGGCCTCATTGTGTCTGTTGTGGGGGCCTCATTGTGGCTGTTGGTGGTGCCTCATTGTGTCTGTTGGTGGTGCCTCATTGTGTCTGTTGGTGGTGCCTCATTGTGTCTGTTGAGGGGGCCTCATTGTGGCTGTTGGTGGTGCCTCATTGTGTCTGTTGGTGGTGCCTCATTGTGTCTGTTGGTGGTGCCTCATTGTGTCTGTTGGTGGTGCTTCATTGTGTCTGTTGAGGGGGCCTCATTGTGTCTGTTGAGGGGCCTCATTGTGTCTGTTGTGGGTGCCTCATTGTGTCTATTGAGGGGCCTCATTGTGTCTATTGAGGGGCCTCATTGTGTCTATTGAGGGGCCTCATTGTGTCTGTTGTCGGCATTAGAGCCTATAGTTACCAATAGGATGTTAGGGAGAAAGAAGGCAGCAGTCACTCCCTGCACATTCTCATTGGCTGATGCTACACTGATTGATCCTTTTCATCAGTTTGCTCAAATTATTCGAAATTCTAAGAACAGCCACCGCCTCACCTGACGCGACTGGGCACCGTGAAACACGGCGGCGTGCTCCAACATCAGGCACTTCTGCGTTGACACGGAGTCGCACAGCTTGCAGCGGTACAACTTCAGCTGGTTAACGGATTCTGCGCCAGCGTCGGCGGATGGCGGCTCCGGGTGAGCGCCGGTCACGTGGTCGATCAAGACGCTCTCCTGCAGGCACATGTAGGGACAGCTGGGACAGCAGAGAACGTGGATCAGGGGCTTCGGAGATGACGGAAGCAATTTGCTGGAATTATTGTTTGGCTCGGAGTCCACTGTCATGACTGCTGCTGTGTTTGTTGATCAAGCAGACTGCTTCTGTGTGATTCAGCAATGCAGACACCGGCAATTGCGATGGGATGGCATTTTATGGGTTGAGGCAGGGGGGCAGCCTTTGGATCCTCCACTTCAGTCTCTGGTGGCATGGCGGGTTCAGCGCTTGGTTCCAGCTTCCTCCATCCAATCCTCCAACTTCACCTCTCTCCCCTATTCCTTCCTCCACCCTCGGATCACCTTTGCTATTTTGCGGCAAGCGAGACGAGATCGAGCTGAAGCAGAAGCTGAGAGAGAGAGATAGGAGGAGGATGGGGAGGACTGCGGTCCCGCATAGGTTCGGAGGTGATGGGGTGGGGGCAAGAGAGAAAGGGAAAACGGACCCCGCGACCCCCCTCGAACACGAGCTATGCAGCTCGATCCCCAGCGCTTGGGAGCTCCGCTTCTCCCAAAAACGCTTGTGTGGAGGGTTATTCATCAGAGGAGGAAAGCCGTTTTGTCTGGGAGCATGGATCCTCTTAGTAAGCTTACGTCTAGGAGAGGATCGGAAGAATTCGGGAGACAAGGCTGAGGAGTTTCCACACCCCCCACACACACAACTGCGCCCTCTGCACACGGAGCGATCGATAAAATCTAAACTCTCACTATACTGCAGGAAGCCTGATGCTGGAAACCAGCACCATCAGTTGTTGCTTGTATTCATGGAGCCTCTCTCGTATAGCATCGTTAGATTAGATTTTGTACATGCACAGGTAGCTGCAGCTCGAGACTTTGGGGCTGACTCGAAGGGACGCAGAGAGCTGATACGAGACTAGACTAAGAGCTGCTACACATGTAGATGCCATGCAGGAAAGAGAGTAAAAATAAGTAAAACATTCGATCATTTCTTTATGTTCAACTGCAGATTCATTAGTCAACGCCAGCCTTTTTGAATGAGAACTGTTAATAATTTAACTTGTGAAGCCTGTACATATGTACGAATTGTATTGTACAGCTGAGGCTATATTGTAGTACATGTAGTGTACAAATGCATTTACAAATTTAAAAAATGTAAAATTATGTCACACCAAAAACCTATAATAACCTTATGCATGTGTATTCATTGTAAAGTGTATTGCGCAGTCCAATTTTCGTCGGATACTTCATTGAGAAAGTCAGTTCGTTCACCATGCAGTCACAGATACAGTAGTCTTATAATGAACCTTTACCTTTAATTTAGTCCTTACAGGTGTAGCTAATAATAGTTGCTGATCTATAGCTAATTTAATGTGCATGAAGTAGTACATGTAGTCCTTGACTCGTACAAGAAAAATTATATGCATATATATATATATATTTAGATATACGACGTGCTTATTCTATTCTTGGTTAATAAGAGAACTGTACACGAGTAACATTATAGCGACTTGTGAGACTGTACACGCGCAGAAACTTTATTTAGCTTTAATGAAGTAAGTGGAGTGACAAATTTTAGGCAGAATTTTTCACAATGAGCCAAGGGCAACTGATGATTTGGCTAAATCCATATACTAAAAATGTCTATACTAAATTTGCCCTTGGCTGCAATGTATGCAATTTATCCAATCCGGACAACAAGTAAAGTCTTCATCGCATCCCAATATTTTAGTTTGATTTTTGCATTCATCGCTTGTACCACAGAGCCACTTAGTAACTTCTTCTCTGAATTAATTATAAATGGAGTCGCTTGAACCAAGAAACATTTCTTATAACCAACTAAAAGTTCCCGGAAAATTCGCGCTTGGTTTAAGTGAAATGACGACGGTCAAGCGTGCACGCCTTAGTGAGACTTGGCCAGGGGACCCACACGGGTTGGATTCAAACCTGATCAGGTTTTCCCTCATAGTAGCTTAAATAACACTATATATTAAAGCTACTAGGAAATAGCCTAGGGCGTAACTATATATCCCATTTTTACTTAAATATGTACAGCTGGGTCGAAGAATTTTATAGTTGTACTTGTAGTGTAGGGCCTAGTTGTAGACAAGACTTGTAGTAGGAGGCTGGTGTAGTTAAACTAACACAGTGACACTGTGGGTTCAAATTTATGTACATATCGCAGACATTAGTTAATTATATATTATAAATTAGGTAATTCTACACAATCGTGCATTTTTTTATTAGGCCTAAAATATGCTTAATAATAATTGAGAAAATTTGTTTTTAGACTTAGGCCTATAATTATGTAGTTGTTTAATTTGTACTTTGTAGTTTTTTTTTCTTTTTTTAATTAAGTAGGCCCTAATAAATCTGTATTTTGCAAAAGTAAAATTATACTAGGCCTAGTTTAGTATTATTGATCCAAATTGAAGATGCCAATTGCCAAAATGAAAGAGATCTAGTAGCCTAGTATATGTTTTTAGTAGGCCTATATAAATATCTATGAAAAATTGTGGCTTAAAAATATAGGCCCATTTCATAAATGTTTATCATTTTTTTATTAATGTTTTTTTGACAACATGCTTATATCTAATTTGTTCATATGGCAACATGCCATACTCAGGAAAGTTGCCTGCACACAGGAATTTTCCTGCATGCACAAGCCACGCTAAAATTTTGGCGTGCAAAGTTGGCGTGCAAATAGGGGTCTCAAGCCACGCCTAAATTTTCAGCGTACAAGTTTTTTACTTGGCGTGTAACCATGGCCCCTATTGCAGCGAATGGCTTAAGTACGCCAGACGCCTACACAACCTGCGCCACGCTGTGAAATGACTTACCTGTGAAAGAAACCCTAAAGCAAAATTAATGCAGTTTTGGGTAAACGGCAGGAGTAACTATGACTGTCTTATCAAGCCTAAATGCCTCAGCATCTAATTAGTATCGCGCCGCGCCGTACTAATCGCCGCGCGCCGTACACGCCGCGCCGTGCCGTATTAGATCCGCACCGGACGCCGTCCGTCAAAGTGCCCATGCGCTGCAATCACGACCATGGCGTGCAATTACAAACTGACAGTATATCAACAAGTCAGATATAGATGTATACACTATACATATACAATATATAAAGTGAAACGTGAACAATTGAATTTGAATATTGATTAAACCAACTAGTTGAGGCTACAGCCTAGCCTACAGGGCCAGGCCTACACTCTACAGTCTACATTAAAATTAAAATATCCAATAACTTTTAAACGCTCTTATTTTGTGACTCTTGTAGACTTTTAGTTTATTTGTTTCTTGAAATGTGAAGAAAAAGTTTTTGATACTCACTATGTTCTTTGTAGCGAATTTCCTTTTTTTATATAAACTTTTTTTAACGTAAGTAGAAAATTTATTTAAAAATAGTATCTAATACGGTTAATATTCAAATCACACGTACATGAGGCGTACATGATTTTTGGTATTCAAGTTTTTTGGCATGCAACAGAAACGTCATGTTAAGGGTTTTAAAAAATTGGCGTACATTGGCATGCACCAAGGATTTTTCCATAAATTGATTCCCGCGTAAACTTGCCACCTTCCTGACTATGGGCAACGTGCAAAATTATTTTAAATATGAATTTATAAATACTAACTAAAAAACATAAAATGTCCTAACATTGGCAATCCTTCAGTTTATAATCACTGTTTATTTTGCCAGTTTCGGTTTATGATCACCTTATTTTTCTAGTTTTGGTTTACAATCACTTTATATTTTGCTTATTGCAATGCAAAAATGGCATGTTAAAAACTAAGACATAAAAACTTATGGTAGTTTCAAATGAAAAGAAAGCAAAATTTTGCTGATCAACTAGGCCTAATTTATTTGAAATTGAAAAGATTGTACATCGGTTCACTAGTAGCTTATATATATCACCTTTGGTTTACAAACATCAAAAGCTGGCTGTAGAAAAGCATGTCAAGATTGTCAACCCTAGCTTAGTATAATTAATCTTTAGCACCGCAACCCCGCTCACTTTTGGTTTATGATCACTTCCACACACATACATGCGCAACAGTCGGCCGAGTCGGCCGATCCGGCCGACCGATTTGGCGGCCAACCAAGGAAGTCGCAAAAATGCCCACCCGAAGAAACACCCAAGTAGTAGTACTAAGTAGCTGACGAGGCATTTTGGGTTAATAATACAGTTATAGTTACTCCTGCCGTTTACCCAAAATTGCGTTAATTTTGCTTTAGGGTTTTTTTACATGTAAGTCGCAATTTTGGCCAAAAACTACGTCGCATTTTTGTTAAAACTAAGTCGCACGGCCGACCGAATTTTGGAGGTTGCGCATGTATGTCCACACATGCACTCCATTGAAATGATTGTGAACCAAAGCTGGTTGTAGGAAAGCATGTCAACCCTTAGTACACTTTCTTATGGCCAGCTTTGGTTCATGATCATTTTAATGGGCAACATACATTTGGGTGATTGTAAACCGAAAGTGAAATATATAACAATCTTATCATCTTTTGAAATAAACAAAGTCAGTTTGCCAATATTAGATTTTGTTTCATTGGAAATTATGGATTTTATGTCTTATAATACAACTGTTATTTATGTGGTGATTGTCACTGTTTAAGGTGATTGTCACTGTTTGGGGTGATTGTAAACTGAAGGAATGCCCTAATATCTTCCTCTTTGTATTATTATAAATGGTTAAAATATTCCCATGGTCATGGGCATGCATGGTCATATGCTATAGTCAATTCCATTATTGGCATATATAATATATAAAAAATGAGCTACTTCATACTTAGAAAAATAGTTTAATTAGATTTTAGTTAAAAAAAGCTCTTTTAAATGTAAACAAAAACTATAATAAAAATAATTGGCCTATACTATGCAATTCTACTAAAAAAGGTAAGACTGAAAACATACAAGCTATTTGGTATATTTTTGCTATTTATGGATAGAAAGTTGTAAGAATAAGTAAGTCAATTAAGCCTAAATAGTAAGAAATAAGCTTTTGACATAGTATGTAGTTTACAATATAAAAATTCTTATTATTTTTAGATTATTAATTGCATTAACAACAAATGTTATATATTGAACAAGCTTGCAAATTTTAAAAGTGATTTCTTTAAAGACTTCTAGGCTTTTGCTTATGCTAGATATAGTCTTAGAATCTAAGGTATCAATTGTTAAGATAAGCTATTCAAAGTTATAGAATTGCAAAACTAGGTCAGTCAAATATTTATAGATAATATTAGTACTCTATGTTTAGTAATAAAGTATTTCCTTGATCTCTGCTACTTGGACTAGCTAGTCATAATCAATAAACAATTTATTAAAACAAAGCTCAAAACTTTTTTGTTCTTTAGTTATAATAATATATTAGATTTTTAGTAATCTATACATTTGCTAAATATTTTGCTAAGGTAGGTATAAAATTTGAGAATATTCTTGGGAGTTTTCTTTTTTATTAATTACTAAAATGGTTTAAACAACTACATAGTCTCTCTATCTATACCCACTGTGCTACTTAGTTTAATAAAAATACTTAGTTGACTCTATATTTCCAATTTATATTTGTTTTTCTATATGTTTGGGTGCCACCTTGGGATTTACTTGGCCATTTCTATTGGCAACGCACACTTATAAGTCACTATTGGATAGAATAGTAGTCACGTGAATGCTCTTAGCCACTAGCAACTTACATGTATGTGTTGCCAATAGAAATGGCTGGGTGATTCCCAAGGTTATGCATCTATATTCTTCTATAATTTTCCTATTGCCTCATTATTTTTCATTTCTTATTTGTTTTCTATTTATCTTTCTGCTCTTGCTTCAAGTCTTAATTGTTATTTTTTACATATTAACTAGCTTAACTGGATGTTGAATTTGTTGAATTTATTTGCATTCATTTAAAATAACTGTAAACATTAACTGTTCTACTTAAAGTAAAAATGTGTGAATATTATTTTCTATTTCTTAGATTTCTATTTATTACATTTTTTTATTTTTGTAGTATTCAAATGTAAATGTGATTAGATCAAATTATTTATTGCAGTTCTATACATATTTCTAAGTTGGCCTTCTTATCAAAGGGTGGCTTTTATATATAGTCAAATCTATACGCTGCATTTTTTAACTTCAGACATCAAGTATTTTGATTCGACAATAAACTTGTATAGAATTTAAAAGCTAAATCTAGATATTGTGAGCCCAGTAGATTTAAAGTAGCAAAGAAGGTCGCCATTTAATTCAGGGGGCACCTTAAAGGGCGTCATTTAATTAAAGTTGCACTAAAAAGGGTCCCAGTTGACTCAGGGGCGCTAAAAAAGGCGCCAGTAAATTGAATGGGCGCTAAAAAGGATGCCACTTGACTCAAGGGGCGCTAAAAGGGATGTCAGTTGATTCAAGGGGCGTTAAAAGGGCACCAGTTGATTAAAGGGGCGCTAAAAAGGGTTTCAGTTAATTCAAGGAGCGCTAAAAAGGGCGTTAAAAGGCGCCAATTGATTCAGTGGCGCTAAATAGGCGCCAAAACTTGAGTGATAGAATCTTTTTCTTGATTAATAGGGTTGATTAAAATTGAGTCAACTGCGCATTTAAAGAATCGATTGTATCGAAATTTAGAAAGTAAATTCCCACAGAAGTTATTCACTTTTTTGAATCATTCTGCTTTGAGTTTATAAATTCCTTGCGCCTTTTCAAGCAATCAAGCTGTGCTCTCTTCTGCTTTTCCGTTGGTAAATCGTTGGAGATTTGAGTTGCAATCCAAGCGAAGCGGTCGACTTTGGCTTCTTTTATTCTCTCTCCTCTCCGTGTTCAGTGGCGCGAGCATTTGCCTTGCATTTGTGCCAGTTTTCGTGGCCTGTTTGGGCCTTATAACTATGACAGTTTCATTATGATGAGGGGGGGGGGGCAGTGAGTATGCTTATTTTCTGTTTCATTTCCTACAGTGCTTCCATCTCTGCTGTTGTGCAGTTCAAGATTCTTACGAGTACGTGAATCTGGGGTCGGCAAAATCCATATCTGACCCTCGGGTCCTTTGAAACTTCACAATACAAATCTGGTCCGCTCAGGGCTTGTGTCTCTTCTCAGCTCTCTTCTCTTATCTCTCTTCTTTCCTCTTCCCTCTTCTCTCCCATCTTTCTCTTTATCGTCTCTCCCTTCTCTCATCTCATCTTTCCTCTTCATCATTCTATTAGCTGTCTGTTCCCTCATCTGGCCCGCAGTCATTAGCTGTACTTTTTATCTGGCCCTTAAGGCCAAAAAAAATTTGGCCAACCCCTGTTTTAGATAGATAATACAGCACCTCTTTGTGTGTTCTATATCTAGTTATGAGAGATAAAAATAACTTTTTTATTTCCAGAATTTTCCAGCTTTTTAATAACTATTCTTTTGTCTATACCGATGCAGTTTTTGTTGCTTGTCAAGTCTCTGGAAAGAAAGATGAAATGAAAAGAAAACGTGGATGAGAGGGGAGAGAGAGTGAGAGAAGGATAGAGAAGATAGAACAAGGTGCGGCTAAGCATATATGGTTGTCAGGTTTAATCATGTGACCAACAAAAACCACTCTTCAGTATTAGAAGTAGCTGGCAAGGGGTTCTGTTGTACATTATTTTTATGACCGAAAGAGAATGCGTAGTTGGAGTACTTGTTTGCTTTTGGCTTGGGACCCATGCTCCGCGCTGCTCTGTGTTAAGCATCTCAGTGATGACGTTGTCGGACTGTACATTTCTATAATTGTTCAATGTGCAG
>NIVC01001914.1:0-32500 GCA_002269645.1 Macrostomum lignano | reverse complement strand
CGCCAACCAAGAGACAGGGGCGCCAACCAAGAGACAGGAGCGCCAACCAAGAGACAGGAGCGCCAACCAAGAGACGGGCACCAACCAAGCGACAAGGGCACCGTCCAAGAGACAGGGGCGCCAACCAAGAGACAGGGGCGCCAACCAAGAAACCGGGGCGCCAACTAAAAGACAGGGGCGCCAACTAAGAGACAGGGGCGCCAACTAAGAGAAAGGGGCGCCAACCAAGAGACAGGGGCGCCAACCAAGAGACAGGGGCGCCAACCAAGAGACAGGGGCGCCAACCAAGAGACAGGGGCGCCAACCAAGAGACAGGGGCGCCAACCAAGAGACGGGCGCCAACCAAGAGACAGGGGCGCCAACCAAGAGACAGGGGCGCCAACCAAGAGACAGGGGCGCCAACCAAGAGACAGGGGCGCCAACCAAGAGACAGGGGCGCCAACCAAGAGACAGGGGCGCCAACCAAGAGACAGGGGCGCCAACCAAGAGACAGGAGCGCCAACCAAGAGACGGGCACCAACCAAGCGACAAGGGCACCGTCCAAGAGACAGGGGCGCCAACCAAGAGACAGGGGCGCCAACCAAGAAACCGGGGCGCCAACTAAAAGACAGGGGCGCCAACTAAGAGACAGGGGCGCCAACTAAGAGAAAGGGGCGCCAACCAAGAGACAGGGGCGCCAACCAAGAGACAGGGGCGCCAACCAAGAGACAGGGGCGCCAACCAAGAGACAGGGGCGCCAACCAAGAGACAGGGGCGCCAACCAAGAGACGGGCGCCAACCAAGAGACAGGGGCGCCAACCAAGAGACAGGGGCGCCAACCAAGAGACAGGGGCGCCAACCAAGAGACAGGGGCGCCAACCAAGAGACAGGGGCGCCAACCAAGAGACAGGGGCGCCAACCAAGAGACAGGGGCGCCAACCAAGAGACGGGCACCAACCAAGCGACAAGGGCACCGTCCAAGAGACCAACTGTTGGCGCCCCTTAGAATTGCGACTGCCTTGTAATCAAAGTCCTGCACACTCTACTCATGCAGTCACACGCTTACACGGATGTACAGCGCCCGTGACTTTCAAATCGTCAGGCATTACAAGTGTACAATACAGTGGTTTCGGTAGATTGCTGAGCTGCCAAAGTCTGTCTGCAGATATTGTGAACTGGAAATTTTTTGTCAGAAAGGATAATAGTTTTTCTAGTTCAGACATTTTAATCTCTACAGACTATATAAGGCTTTTCTATTCCTTCAGTCCTTTGTTGTCTCCCTGCTGAGAGGCTAAGATTGCTGGTACGGTTTTAAAAAGCTTTTTATGGTTTTTAAGATGTAAAAATTAATAATAATTTGTTACACCTGCTCCAATTGGCACAGATGTGCAACCCTCAATTAACCCAGCTAATGCTGACACCCGTTTTACAGTTGGGTGAACTGAGAAGTCTCCTATTAACTGCAGAGAGCCTGATCGTTAATTAAATTTGCAGTCGAACCAATCAGACCGTCGATCGTCAGTGCCGTCAGGCGTCACTCCGACCACCCTAGTGGCCGAATTTCTCGAAGTATTTCTTCATCAAGCGCTTCGTCTGTCGGGCGCTTATCCACCTGGCTGTTTCTCTCGACGAGTGGTGTACGATTCGTCCGCCCCGGTGTTCCGCTGCGCTGACGTTCAAGTTTCTAATTACGTTGGCGAACTGGCCTTGGCGTACGAGGCAGATGCTCGTCACGTTGACGCGATAGATTTATTTTTAGGCAGACGGCGCCGTTTGAGACTGCGACTGCGGCCGCGTTCTAGCGATGCCTTCACTCTGGATGTCACTCGTCTGGTTGATTGGCCCCTAGCTGAGCTGCAGTCGGCGTTCTGTCGCCTGTTGTTAGCGTTGAGCGTCTTGCCGATTCCACCGGACGCAGCCGAGGGCAGCAATTGGAGCGTGGAATTTGTTGAAGGCGGCTGCTACGAGGAAGGCGACGGATTCCATTTGGCTTGCTCGGTGGCTACAGAGTTCTATGCGATCGATCTGATGGTTCAGCTGTTTTCTTAGGGCATTTGGCGAGTTTTTCTAGGGGTGACTTGGTCTTCCGTAACGCGACACTATTGATCCATGTCTTGAGCCATTGGACATTGACTGGCTAACTTTTTTAGCGTTGCTATGTTAAGTTGTCGGCGTTGAGGGGTTGGTCTAGCTATAACGTGTGTACATTAAGGGGTTGGGCTAAAGCATGTGTACATTGAGAGGTTGGGCTAGAGCGTGTGTACATTGAGGGGTTGGGCTAGAGCGTGTGTACATTGAGAGGTTGGGCTAAAGCATGTGTACATTGAGGGGTTGGGCTAGAGCGTGTGTACATTGAGGGGTTGGGCTAGAGCGTATGTACATTGAGAGGTTGGGCTAGAGCGTGTGTACATTGAGGGGTTGGGCTAGAGCGTGTGTACATTGAGGGGTTGGGCTAGAGCGTGTGTACATTGAGGGGTTGAGCTAGAGCGTGTGTACATTGAGGGGTTGGGCTAGAGCGTGTGTACATTGAGGGGTTGGGCTAGAGCGTGTGTACATTGAGGGGTTGGGCTAGAGCGTGTGTACATTGAGGGGTTGG
Organism: Macrostomum lignano; assembly: GCA_002269645.1. Classification (NCBI taxonomy): domain Eukaryota; kingdom Metazoa; phylum Platyhelminthes; family Macrostomidae; genus Macrostomum; species Macrostomum lignano. Next base: position 29,925 of record NIVC01001914.1, on the reverse strand, counting down.
GCTAGAGCGTATGTACATTGAGAGGTTGGGCTAGAGCGTGTGTACATTGAGGGGTTGGGCTAGAGCGTGTGTACATTGAGGGGTTGGGCTAGAGCGTATGTACATTGAGAGGTTGGGCTAGAGCGTGTGTACATTGAGGGGTTGGGCTAGAGCGTGTGTACATTGAGGGGTTGGGCTAGAGCATGTGTACATTGAGGGGTTGGGCTAGAGCGTGTGTACATTGAGGGGTTGGGCTAGAGCGTGTGTACATTGAGGGGTTGGGCTAGAGCGTGTGTACATTGAGGGGTTGGGCTAGAGCGTGTGTACATTGAGGGGTTGGGCTAGGTAGAGCGTGTGTACTTTGAGGGGTTGGGCTAAAGCATGTGTACATTGAGGGGTTGGGCTAGAGCGTGTGTACATTGAGGGGTTGGGCTAGAGCGTGTGTACATTGAGGGGTTGGGCTAGAGCGTATGTACATTGAGAGGTTGGGCTAGAGCGTGTGTACATTGAGGGGTTGGGCTAGAGCGTGTGTACATTGAGGGGTTGAGCTAGAGCGTGTGTACATTGAGGGGTTGGGCTAGAGCGTGTGTACATTGAGGGGTTGGGCTAGAGCGTGTGTACATTGAGGGGTTGGGCTAGAGCGTGTGTACATTGGGGTTGGGCTAGAGCGTGTGTACATTGAGGGGTTGGGCTAGGTAGAGCGTGTGTACTTTGAGGGGTTGGGCTAAAGCATGTGTACATTGAGGGGTTGGGCTAGAGCGTGTGTACATTGAGGGGTTGGGCTAGAGCGTGTGTACATTGAGGGGTTGGGCTAGAGCGTATGTACATTGAGAGGTTGGGCTAGAGCGTGTGTACATTGAGGGGTTGGGCTAGAGCGTGTGTACATTGAGGGGTTGGGCTAGAGCGTGTGTACATTGAGGGGTTGGGCTAGAGCGTGTCTACATGGATGGTTCGAGCTAAAGCATGTGTAAATTGCATCTTAGCTTTGGACTTCATTTTTTGCTACAAAGTCTAGAAACGAAGGCAATCTTTAGTTTTGTGTTCCAGTCTGTCTATTTTTAAACAGTTTATTTGTATGCATTTCAACTTGTTCTTTTCAGTAGCTAAGCATTTTTCTCCAGTTCTTCCTGTTTTGTTAATTATTAAAAATATACCGATTGTCGAGTTTCTGTTCAGTTGCATTAAAGTTTGTGGTTATACTACGAGTACTTTGAAAATTTTGGTGCGTGGATTTTTGCTTGCTTTTTTAACGCCAGTAAAATTATTCCAGCTAGAGTTGCAGTGCTAGGTTGGGAAGTAAATGTCTGTTAGTTAATTAAAGAAAAAATAGTTTAGAAATATCCCGAACTGGCTACTGTTAGTAGCTGTGTTTGCAGAGTAGCTACGGTTGCTGCAATACTGAGCAACACCAACCATAGCGTGCTGGACGAATTTAACAAGCTGGTCGAGCTGTTGTAGTCTACGCAGTAGGGGCACTGGAACGAGCCGCAAACTCTGCAGAGGTCGTTGGCCTGCAATGACCTTGTGCTGTACATTGTGTAGTTTCCATTGTCTGTAATGGTTTTTGTTTCAAAATTTGTAATAAAGTTTTATACTAATTAATTGGTAATCTCAGTTATACCATTTGGTCAGGAGGGAATTCCTTTGAATTTGCCAGTTTGGTCAGGAGGGAATTCCTTTGAATTTGCCAGTTTGGTCAGGAGGAAATTCCTTTGAATTTGCCAATTTGGTCAGGAGGGAATTCCTTTGAATTCGCCAGTTTGGTCAGGAGGGAATGCCACTAAATTCTACAGTTTGGTCAGGAGGGAATGCCACTGAATTCTCAAATTTGGTCAGGAGGGAACGCCACTGAATTCTCCATTTTATCACTGAATTCTCCAGTTTGGTCAGGAGGGAATGCCACTGAATTCTACAGTTTGGTCAGGAGGGAATGCCACTGAATTCTACAGTTTGGTCAGGAGGGAATGCTACTGAATTCGCTAACAGGCTCACTATATGAGCCACATTTCTCTCTCCTTTACAGACCAGTCTCAAAGTACTCGTAGATCTGGCAGCTCTGCTCGATGCTCGTGTTTGCCACTGGGTGCCATCGGGGCATGCGGATGGTCAGACAAGTCGACTGACGGGATGAAATCTGCAGAGCCATTTTTTTGTTATTCGTTGGTGTCGCACACTGAGGGAGAAATATATTTATTTCAAATTTCTCACATAAGTAAAGAAAGCCTTAACAGCAACTCGGTCATTCCACAGGTGCCTGAGGTGGGCACGGTTGGCCTCAACGCTAGCAGGAAATTTCTCAGGCCGTAGTTGCTCGAATGGTAGCCAGTGGGAAAGGTGAAGGACAGCAGACCCATGCCGCTAGTCTCGAAGCGTTCTGTCCAAGTCCATCTGGGAAATGACGTTTGAATCAGGTCATGTTGTTCATCTTGAATGATGCTAAATTGCTTCCATTGGTTGTCTGGTTTATGATTGGCGTTGGTTTCCCTTGGTCTGCCTGGTGGTTTCCCCAGCTTCTCCCAATTCTCGCACCCGCAATTCAGCGCACCTGGCGCAGGCGGTCATGTAAAACAGGCTTCCGTTTCGTCCTCCAAAGCTCGGCGTACAGGAGAGCTCGAACTTCTGCTGAGGACAATTATCCTGCTCCGGCGAGTTCTTCACCTGGAACGCGTTCTCAACAGATTTCCTCGAGTGCAACTGAAGCAGGGCTCGACCGCTGCCGCTCGCGTGAATTTGCACCTCGCCCCAGGTGTCATCATTGCCTAGCAACAGCGTCCGGGCCTCGCTCAGATCGTTTCCGTCCAACAAGAAGCTAGCAGCCCTTGAAGCGTTTGAGGTCGCAGTCACAGCCGCGTTGAGTCGATAGATGTCCCTGTTGAGATCGCGCTGGGCCAGCTCCCGCAGCGCTCTGACTGCAAACGCTGTGTCCTGAGTCGACACCCAGCCGTTTGCCGAATTTTTGGTCTCGGCTATGAAGTTTACGATTTTAGTTACGTTATGCTGCAGGCTTGCGCTCATGCTCTCTGCCGCATTGGTTGGTTTGGACTTCAACAAGGCGAGCAGAGCGAATGACGAGGCTTGAACCGCGTAAGCGTCGTTTGCGCCTTCGATGCGAGCTCTGCGATGGAATGATTTTAATGCATCTGTAAAACTCCCGTGCGCTGGAAACATTGCTGATCTTTTGTGTGAACTTTTTTCTTGTTGGCTTGTGGTCCAGAACAGATTTTTTAGTCCCAGATCTTCAGTTGCTGGGCCAGCCTCCCAGATCCTCAGTTGCTGGGCCACCAGCCTCCCAAATCCTCAGTTGCTGGGCCACCAGCCTCCCAGATCCTCAGTTGCTGGGCCACCAGCCTCCCAGATCCTCAGTTGCTGGGCCAGCCTCCCAGATCCTCAGTTGCTGGGCCACCAGCCTCCCAGATCCTCAGTTGTTGGGCCACCAGCCTCCCAGATCCTCAGTTGCTGGGCCACCAGCCTCCCAGATCCTCAGTTGTTGGGCCACCAGCCTCCCAGATCCTCAGTTGCTGGGCCACCAGCCTCCCAGATCCTCAATCCGAACTCCCATCAGATACCCAGCAATGCATTTGCTGCTCAGCAGCGAGCTCCCCAAACCTGATCAGAGTTCCCCAGCGGAGTCGGTCTCCCTGGCAGCCGGTCGCACCCTCTCCGCAGCCCAGTACAGGTAATTATCAGTCCTGGCCGTCCTCTGCAACAAGTCTCTGGCCGCGAATTTCTCGCTACCCGATGGGGATCTTGATGGGATATGGGGATCTACTAGATAAATATTTAGACGAGTAGTTAGATGGGGATCTAGATGAGAAACTGGATGGGAATCTGGATGAGGATCTGGATGAGGATCTAGACAAGGATTATCGATGGAGATCTACATGTAGATGATTATCTAGATGGGACCTTGATGGGATCTAGATTTGGAGCTGGATGGGGATTAAGATGTGATCTAGATGGGACTGAGAGGATTGAGAGGATTTAGATCTAGATCTAAAGCGAGATGAGGATCGGGATTGAGGATGTCTTACCGCCACATCAATAGTCACTGTCGAGCACTCTCCACCCAAGAAGGCGAACGAACAAAAAGTGACGAGATTCAGGCCGAGCTTCTTTGGCAGCACGGGAAATTAAACCATCTTGGTGCTGCCGGCGGGAAGGTATACCATCGTGTGAGCGCTGTGATTGGCCAGCGATCTTACCGAGTAGCTGCCTTGCCGACTCAAAGCGTCGACTTGGATGAATTCGACGTCGGAGCTTTTCTTCATTTCGACCAGAATCTGTTTTGGAGTGACATCGTGAGAAGCTCTTGAAGCATTGGGTCAGCCATGATGAAGAGCGACTGCAGTTTTGTTATTTGGCTGGTCACAGTTAAACGGGAAAATGGAGAAATTGGAAGAGAGGATAGAGAAATGAGTAGATTGTAGTAGAAAGAGGGGGGAGAGAAGAGAGAGTAGATGAACGAAGGATAGGAGAAGAAAGTAGGAGAGAGGAGAGGAGATGAGGAGAGGAGAGGAGAGGAGATGAGGAGAGGAGAGGAGATGAGGAGAGGAGAGGAGAGGAGAGGAGAGGAGATGAGGAGAGGAGAGGAGATGAGGAGAGGAGAGGAGAGGAGATGAGGAGAGGAGAGGAGATGAGGAGAGGAGAGGAGAGGAGAGGAGAGGAGAGGAGATGAGGAGAGGAGAGGAGATGAGGAGAGGAGAGGAGAGGAGAGGAGATGAGGAGAGGAGAGGAGAGGAGATGAGGAGAGGAGAGGAGAGGAGAGGAGAGGAGAGGAGATGAGGAGAGGAGAGGAGAGGAGATGAGGAGAGGAGAGGAGAGGAGAGGAGAGGAGAGGAGAGGAGAGGATATGAGGAGAGGAGAGGAGAGGAGATGAGGAGAGGAGAGGAGATGAAGACAGGAGAGGAGAGGAGAGGAGAGGAGAGGAGAGGAGAGGATATGAGGAGAGGAGAGGAGAGGAGATGAGGAGAGGAGAGGAGATGAGGAGAGGAGAGGAGATAAGAAGAGGAGATGAGGAGAGGAGAGGGGAGGAAATTAGGAGAGGAGAGGAGAGGAGAGGAGATGAGGAGAGGAGAGGAGAGGAGATGAGGAGAGGAGAGGAGAGGAGAGGAGAGGAGAGGAGAGGAGAGGAGAGGAGAGGAGAGGAAATGAGGAGAGGAGAGGAGAGAAGAGGATATGAGGAGAGGAGAGGAGAGGAGATGATGAGAGGAGAGGAGATGAGGAGAGGACAGGAGAGGAGAGGAGAGGAGAGGAGATGAGGAGAGGACAGGAAAGGAGAGGAGAGGAGAGGAGATGAGGAGAGGAGAGGAGAGGATATGAGGAGAGGAGAGGAGATGAGAAGAGGAGATGAGGAGAGGAGAGGGGAGGATATGAGGAGAGGAGAGGAGATGAGAAGAGGAGATGAGGAGAGGAGAGGGGAGGAGATTAGGAGAGGAGAGGAGAGGAGATGAGGAGAGGAGAGAAGATGAGGAGAGGAGAGGAGAGGAGAGGAGAGGAGATGAGGAGAGGAGAGGAGATGAGGAGAGGACAGGAGAGGAGAGGAGAGGAGAGGAGAGGAGATGAGGAGAGGAGAGGAGATGAGGAGAGGACAGGAGAGGAGAGGAGAGGAGAGGAGATGAGGAGAGGAGAGGAGATGAGGAGAGGACAGGAGAGGAGAGGAGAGGAGAGGAGAGGAGAGGAGAGGAGAGGAGAGGATATGAGGAGAGGAGAGGAGAGGAGATGAGGAGAGGAGAGGAGATGAAGACAGGAGAGGAGAGGAGAGGAGAGGAGAGGAGAGGAGAGGAGATGAGGAGAGGAGAGGAGATGAGGAGAGGAGAGGAGATAAGAAGATGAGATGAGGAGAGGAGAGGGAGGAGAGGAGATGAGGAGAGGAGAGGAGAGGAGAGGAGAGGAGAGGAGATGAGGAGAGGAGAGGAGAGGAGATGAGGAGTGGAAAGGAGAGGAGGTGAGGAGAGGAGAGGAGAGGAGAGGAGAGGAGAGGAGAGGAGAGGAGAGGAGAGGAGATGAGGAGAGGAGAGGAGAGGAGAGGATATGAGGAGAGGAGAGGAGAGGAGATGATGAGAGGAGAGGAGATGAGGAGAGGACAGGAGAGGAGAGGAGAGGAGAGGAGATGAGGAGAGGACAGGAAAGGAGAGGAGAGGAGAGGAGATGAGGAGAGGAGAGGAGAGGATATGAGGAGAGGAGAGGAGATGAGAAGAGGAGATGAGGAGAGGAGAGGGGAGGATATGAGGAGAGGAGAGGAGATGAGAAGAGGAGATGAGGAGAGGAGAGGGGAGGAGATTAGGAGAGGAGAGGAGAGGAGAGGAGATGAGGAGAGGAGAGAAGATGAGGAGAGGAGAGGAGAGGAGAGGAGAGGAGATGAGGAGAGGAGAGGAGATGAGGAGAGGACAGGAGAGGAGAGGAGAGGAGAGGAGAGGAGATGAGGAGAGGAGAGGAGATGAGGAGAGGAGAGGAGAGGAGAGGAGAGGAGAGGAGAGGAGAGGAGAGGATATGAGGAGAGGAGAGGAGAGGAGATGAGGAGAGGAGAGGAGATGAAGACAGGAGAGGAGAGGAGAGGAGAGGAGAGGAGATGAGGAGAGGAGAGGAGATGAGGAGAGGAGAGGAGATAAGAAGATGAGATGAGGAGAGGAGAGGGGAGGAGAGGAGATGAGGAGAGGAGAGGAGAGGAGAGGAGAGGAGAGGAGATGAGGAGAGGAGAGGAGAGGAGATGAGGAGTGGAAAGGAGAGGAGGTGAGGAGAGGAGAGGAGAGGAGGGGAGATGAGGAGAGGAGAGGAGAGGAGATGAGGAGAGGAGAGGAGAGGAGGTGAGGAGAGGAGAGAAGAGGTGAGGAGAGGAGAGAGTAGAGGAGACAAAATAAAAGGGATAGAAGTGAGTACATCAGTGGGATCTCAATGCGACACTGCCAGCCGTCCCTACCTCAGCCCAGTAGTCGCCTCTGTTGAACAGGGCCACCCTGACGCCCGCGTACTCACCCCTGACCAGCCGCCTTGGTGCCTTCAACACCATGTAGAACCTTCGGCTGGGAGTGAATCGAATCGGCGACGTCTGCACTCGAATCCCACCGACTGGATCAATCTGGATCGCCCCGACAACCCAGGAGGTTTCTTGCTTAGGGATACCGGCTCGCTTGATTGGCGCTGTGCCGTCTGGGCTGGGGAAGTGGAAGAAAAATAATCAAGACCACACGCCTGTTAGACAGTGTCACACACCTGTTAGACAGTGTCACTCACCTGTTAGACAGTGTCACACATCTGTTAGACAGTGTCACACATCTGTTAGACAGTGTCACACATCTGATAGACAGTGTCACACATCTGTTAGATAGTGTCACATGCCTGTTAGACAGTGTCACACATCTGTTAGATAGTGTCACATGCCTGTTAGACAGTGTCACACATCTGTTAGACAGTGTCACACATCTGTTAGACAGTGTCACACATCTGTTAGATAGTGTCACATGCCTGTTAGATAGTGTCACATGCCTGTTAGACAGTGTCACATATCTGTTAGATAGTGTCACACATCTGTTAGATAGTGTCACACATCTGTTAGATAGTGTCACATGCCTGTTAGATAGTGTCACACATCTGTTAGATAGTGTCACACATCTGTTAGACAGTGTCACACGCCTGTTAGACAGTGTCACACGCCTGTTAGACAGTGTCACACGCCTGTTAGACAGTGTCACACGCCTGTTAGACAGTGTCACACGCCTGTTAGACAGTGTCACATGCCTGTTAGATAGTGTCACATGCCTGTTAGATAGTGTCACATGCCTGTTAGACAGTGTCACACATCTGTTAGACAGTGTCACACATCTGTTAGACAGTGTCACACCTGTTAGACAGCACAGTGTCACACATCTGTTAGACAGTGTCACACATCTGTTAGATAGTGTCACACACCTGTTAGACAGGACAGTGTCACACACCTGTTAGACAGTGTCACTCCCTGTTAGACAGCACAGTGTCACACACCTGTTAGACAGTGTCACTCCCTGTTAGACAGCACAGTGTCACACACCTGTTAGACAGCACAGTGTCACACACCTGTTAGACAGGACAGTGTCACACATCTGTTAGACAGTGTCACACATCTGTTAGACAGTGTCACACATCTGTTAGATAGTGTCACACATCTGTTAGACAGTGTCACACGCCTGTTAGACAGTGTCACACGCCTGTTAGACAGTGTCACACGCCTGTTAGACAGTGTCACACGCCTGTTAGACAGTGTCACACGCCTGTTAGACAGTGTCACACGCCTGTTAGACAGTGTCACACGCCTGTTAGACAGTGTCACACGCCTGTTAGACAGTGTCACACCTGTTAGACAGCACAGTGTCACACACCTGTTAGACAGGACAGTGTCACACACCTGTTAGACAGCACAGTGTCACACACCTGTTAGACAGGACAGTGTCACACACCTGTTAGACAGGACAGTGTCACACACCTGTTAGACAGGACAGTGTCACACCCTGTTAGACAGCACAGTTTCACACACCTGTTAGACAGCACAGTGTCACACACCTGTTAGACAGGACAGTGTCACACACCTGTTAGACAGCACAGTGTCACACACCTGCTAGACAGTGTCACACATCTGTTAGATAGTGTCACATGCCTGTTAGATAGTGTCACACACCTGTTAGACAGTGTCACACACCAGCTGCTAGATAACTCTAGACGAACAGTTATCGTCGAACACACAATGTCGCATGACCGGTTCGATTCTCGGAGTGACTTGTCCAGGAATCGTCTTTTCCCTCTAGGGCAGAACTGACTCGCAGTTGAGTTCGTCCACCCCGGTCTCGCAGTCGATGTTACCGTCGCACCGGTGCCGATGTCGTACCACCTGTCTGGAGTTGAGTGAGTAGCACGGGAAAGCTCTGTCGGGATTAAGCGTCTCGTTGCACGAGTCTGCAGGAGGGCAAACACAGGTGCGAATCTTAGTGCAATGCTGTGTGCATTTCCCACTACTGCGCAAGATACGAGCGTAGTTATGTGGGTAAGTCTCTCACAGCTAACAGGTTAATATCCTGGAACTAACAGGTGAATGTCTCATGACTAACAGGTAACTCTACCATGGCGAACAGGTAAATGTCCCATGGCGAACAGGCAAATCTCCTATAGTTAACAGGTATATCTCCAATAATTGACAGGTAAATCTCCAATAATTGACAGGTAAATCTCCCATAACTAACAGGTAATTAACAGGTAAACTTCTTTCTATCAGGAAACTCACGCCAAAATGTGACAGCCCTATAATTGGCATCCGTGAACAGCAGCAGTCCAGAAAAGTTCATCGTTTTATTCGCGTCGGGACCCGCCGTGGCGGTGGCGAAGTGCACAGCACTGGCCTGGTCGGCTCGGTCGTCCTCGAACCAACGATAGGACACCGGCTGCTCCGAATGCGCCTCGGAGGAGCGGAGCTCGTCTATCAGCTGTTGGAGTTCGGTATGCATCAGATCACAGAGCTGAACTCATTATGCTCAATAGTGAACTTTTTACTGAAAAGCACTGAGTTGTGGACTCCGCATCTCGTGTCCCTTCGTACATGTAGCATGTAGCAACGAAAGCGTATCGAGATGGCGCTCGATTCAATCACAAAACACGAAAGCTCCAGGGCATAAGTCTGGATAAGTTTTCAGGTTTCATAGTCTATTATCGATGTTTATACCTTCTATATCGAGGTTGCTATTGCTGTACTGTTCTATCTTGTCAGTATATGAAATTATTTGTCAGTTTGACCAACTTGCCCGTGCATATATCATTTTTCTCACGTCGCGGAGATTACCAAACTAAAAAACTAGAAAACTCTCACCACTCGGATCAACCTGTGGGTGGCTTCTCAAAGCAGAGGGAGGGGTGGTCTTACGCCCCCGACTGCCGGAAATCCCGCGCGGCTGTCCCCAGTCCTTCCCCCGCCCTCCGTAAGGCCCTGCTTGGACTCAACCTCAGGGACATCAGGGCGGTGACCATGGCCCTCTCGGGACATGGGCTGTTTTGCCAGGCATCGTTGCCTACAGGTAAAAATGCGTAGCGAGGAATTCTTCCCCTCGGAGCACTTCATTTGTGAATGCCCCGCCTTTACTCAGGACAGGATCAACTACCTCGGCCCGAACCCGGACCTCTGACGTTTTTAGGCCTCGAGAATCTCTACCAGCTTGTCCTAGTCCACCGGGCGAGCGACCATCCACCTCCTGGACTTTCCAGAGGGGGACCGCGCTGCGGACACCAGCACCACCGTATCTCCCTGCGCGACACCGCAGCACCAGCTGCCTGTGTTCGCCAGGGGTTAGCGAAACGGCGTTGTATCGGGATGCCCAGAACCCCTGCAGCTGAGTCAAGTAAGTCAAAAGGAAAACTTACCAAACCTAAGATATTTTGAGCAGTTACTCACAGCATTTGGTTCCAATATGACTCTGCCGCCGAACCTCGCATACAGCTCGTAGGGCAGAGCGGACAGCAGGATAAATGAACCAGGAGTTCCTCGAACCCAACCTGTTAGGCTGTTACCGCTCAGGTCGGAGCCTTCAGTGAGGCTCACCCGAAGTGAGTCCATGGTTGGCGGGCTCACAAAAAAGCTGAGAGCGTCGGTGACCAGCTCTCCGTCTGGCTTCATGAAGTAGGCCACAACTCTTGCCACTGGCGCCATCTCTCGCGACAGCGCGATGGAGAAGGTCTTGGCTGGAGCACCGCTTGGCATGCTGACAGTGTCGCTGAATGCGATGTTCCCTCCAGCCTCGATGAGGTAGTGAATCTCGGGCGTAAAGTGAGTAGTTCGAATGTTGAACACCATGTAGCGATCTGCGGCCGGTCTGTCAGTCGAAGTGCTCACTCTGAGATAAGCTCCTGTGGCCGAGTAGTGACGAAAGATGAACTGCTCAGCAGTCTTTGCGGCCGAACTGCCTTCAGACTGGAGCACCGCCACCAGCCTGTAGTTGATGCAGTCTCTCGTGGTCGGCACAGTGTAGCGAACTATTGAGTCATCAGGAATGGGAATCCCCCGATCCGCATTCACCAAATTTCCAGTGTTGCAATAGAGATTCACGTTCACGTGCCGCCTGCGCAAATTCGGCTTCCCGCCGTCCGGTTGAAAAATGTGCATCTTAAATTTGAGCGGACGAGCACAGCGGTAGCAAACCAATCAATGTCACTGGTTGGACAGTGGCTAGTTAAAACTGACGCCATACCAAAGCGATGAAAGGAAATCCGGGTTTGAACTGACTCGACCGCCCAGGAACTTGATGTTCGGCGTTTCTCGGAATATCACCGTGTGAGCGGCGTGCGAGATGTTCAACAGGTAGTACCAGTCCAGTACGCTGGCGTCCACTGTCACGTCGATGTCATCAACTAGCGCTGCCATTTTCAGCTCCTTCTTGATCTCGCTAATCGTGCACAGAAACGAAGCCCGTCCTTTGAACTGTCGAGTTTATTCGTGTAAAATTGATGTGGCATTTCAATGCTACAGTAGGTGGTGTCTTAAAGAACTTTGATAGCTACATTTAGATAAGCGACAAGTACTTACATACGGTATGAATCGCCACATGGTTCCCAATGGTGAAGTCTCGGTCAGCGCCTCTGTTTCTAAACTGCAATCGCAGGGTTGCATTTCCATTAGTGGGCGCGTTGGTCGTGTGATTGGCCTCCAAAATGCCATAGACACCGAAGGAGAACTCGGAGAGTTTCAGCGGCAGGCTCACGTTGACGGACAGCGGGCCACTGTTGGTGTTGTAGAACACTGTGAAAGATTTCTCCGTAGCGAAGTTCTCGCGACTGCAGCGAATCTTCCACTCGCCGTGACTGCAGGTTGGGGGCAGCTGGAAACTCAACTCAATATAGCCTCGGGCATTGGTTCTTGGTGAAAGCCATCGTCTCACGGCGATGCCGTTTGAGTCCACAACCTCGATGGTGTTCAATACTCGACTCTTGACCGTCAGATCAGCTTCATACGGTATCACTCGGAACTTGATTAGATCGCCCATTGCATAAATTGGCTTTGAGAACTGAATGTATGTTGAGAATAGTTTGGGCTCGACCAGCAGTTCCGTTCTGTTTTGAAACAACAGACCAGCCTTCGACTCGACGGATCCTTCAACAAGGATGCTGTACTTCCCCAATGGAGCATTCTCTGGCACCTGAAGTGCAAATACGAGTAGTTCAAGCTTAAGGCATCACAATATCGTTGGCATCGCACGTTAGTTGAATGCTTTGATAGTGATTGTGGCTATTTTCTGCATGCTGTGTTGCAACAAAAAATCTCAAATCTTATCTTTCAGCCTGAGCAGGTCTCTTCGTCCTTCTCTACCTGGCATTGCGTTCAGCATGTTCTGTTATAGCGCTTTTAGAGGGGAATATGCTATTTGGCATTGCGTTCTGTCCGCTAAATTACAGTATCTGCCGCGGTGCAGAGAATAACTTTCTATGAATCGCACTAGTGAACGACTCTCAAATTTACTCACCGTTAGGAAAAGCGGTCGGGTTGCTGGTTTAGTGAATGTCTCCGAAGCGAAGGCCAGTTCTCGTTCCGGTTGATCAGCTTTGCCAGATTTGGCGTCTGGCTTCGCTCTTAGAGACACTCTAAATGAGAGGCTGCCGCGCAGGAGACGGAATACCGTGATGCTGATTCGCACCTTTTGCTCTGGACGAATTTTCTTTGGCGCTAACAGCAAATAGGTTCTGTAAAATTTTTGTTTATTTGGCCGGAAGGTGTCTGAATCGGTTATTAGACAGTACGGATTGACTGACTGCATGCCGTTACTTACGGGGTTGAAGACAACTCTATGGACGTTTGTGGTAGAAAAGTTAACTGTTGCTGTTGTTGTTGTCTGCGGTGAGCAACTCACAGGGGCCGCCAGTCGACGGCTCCCAGGAGCTGCGCCACCAAGTTACCACGTGCAAAGTCACTCAGACTAGTGACGCCGATGTTGCGCCGATTAGCTTCGAGCTTGGGGCAGGTCCAGAGGTGAAATTGGTCCGGAACATCCAGGCAAAGTCGGCAGGGGCCGCCTTCGGTGATGTCGGTGCGGTTGCGGTAATAGTTGGAGACAGGGAAGTGGCCTGCTCTGACCTGCGCCACGAGGATTTGTTGGCGACGCGGTCCCTGATGGAAGGAGATCTTTTTACCATAGACCTCGGCTAAGTGCCCCTGAAGGGTTGGGCGGTACTTGAGATGATGGCGGATGCGCTCTTTAGCAGCTGCAAGGGAAATTTCGGACTCGTCTTGAGGCAGCGTGGCCGCGAACTTGGCCTCTGCGTCGACCAGTTCGTTACCGGGCACTCCCGAATGTCCCGGAACCCATTGCAGGGCGATCTTCGTGTGCATGGCTGCGTTAGCGAGGAGATCTTTAACTTGCTCAAGCCGCAGGTTGAGGGTTGGACGGTCAGCTTTGATGGCGGCGATGGCGCTCTGGCTGTCGGTCAGTATGACGGCATGGCGCGGTTCGGAGCTGATAATGTCTTCCAGGGCGAGCTTGATGGCCATTAATTCGGCTTCGTAGGAGTTGCACCAGCGACCAGCTGCTGCGTGCCCGCGGCGACGGCTAGTGCCATCATGGTCGAGGAGGATCCAAGCGGCTCCGCCGTTTTCGACCCCTCCGGTGGCCGAGCCATCGGTGTAGTAGGTGCAGGATCCTGGGCAGCGTTGCTCAATGGCTGCAAGAGTTTGTTCAGTCGAAGAGGCTCCCAGGTCTGGCAGGTCGGTGAAACAGTTAATGCCCTGGTCGACGAGTGAGGCCCAGGGTGGACGGCGTTTAAGGTGGAAGGGCATACGCGGGAGCGGCATCATGGAATCGCAGATGCGCCTCGCTTGTTCGCGCAGGCCTCTGTTGGCCGCGAGTCGGACGTCGGATTCACAGATCTGGCGGAACGGGTCGCTGAGAGGGCGACGGATGGCTTTCTCGTAGGTGAGCAGAGCACGCCTGCGGGCCTCAACGCTGATAGGGTCGACCTGAGCCTCCAGGTAAATAGCTTCCGTGGGGGTCGATCGTGGCAGGCCGGTGATGGTGCGCAGCGCCTCCCTTTGGGCGCGGTCTAGTTCATCCAGGCGAGTCTTGGACAACCAGGGCGTCCAGGCCGATGCAGCATGCCAGATGACCGACTCGACCAAAGCACGGTAGACTTTGAGGAAGAGGAGGCGATCCCATCCCCAATCCCGGTTTGCTACAGCTTTGATGATGGCAGTTCGACGGAGCATTTTTTCCTTGATTTCGCTCAGATGTTTGTCGAAAAGAAGTCCGAGGTCAATCCAGACCCCGAGGAACTTCAGCGCCGACTTACTGGGGATAGGGCGCCCAAGCAACGAGAGATGAACGGTGTTGTCTCGATCGGCTCGGTTACGAGAGAACAGGCAGTATTCAGTCTTTGAAGGGTTGAGCTCGATGCGATGATTTTTGGCCCACTTTTCGATGAGGTGGAGGGCCCTTTGAATGCGCTCACGGACATCTGTGATATTCCTGCCGGAGGCCCAGATGGCGAGGTCGTCCGCGTATCCACTGTAATCGACCTCTTGGACGATGTGGTCAGCCCAGGCGTTGATGTAGAGGAGGAACAGGACCGGGGAGCTGACGGCGCCTTGTGGGACGCCCTCCCTGAGTCTGCACCATTTGCCGATGGTGCTGCCAATGCGGACCGCGATCTGCCTGCCCTCCAGGAAGCTAGCAAACCATCTCACCATACAAGCCGGCAGTCCCTCATCCATAAGACGGGAGATAAGCAGGGTCCTCCAGACGCGGTCAAAAGCGCGCGAGCAGTCGATCAGAACAGCAAGGGTCTTCAGGTGCGGAGACTGTTCCCAGCCGTCCTGGATGGCCTGGACCAGCCGGGCCACTTGCTCCTCGCAGCTGCGGCCACGCTGGAAACCGGCTTGCCAGGGAAGGATTTTATTGTGATGCTCCAGCCAGTAAAAGAGACGGTCCAGGATCAGCCTTTCCTGGATAAAGGCTGGAGCATCCCGCAGCTCCTACTCGGCGCCGCGTTTTCGTCGCGGAGGGGACCCTCTTCCTTCGGGGGAAGTCGAAGAGCGCCGTAAATCGGACACCATGTCCCACGTGCAACTGTTGCTGTTGCTGTTGCTGTTGCTGTCGTCGTTGTTGTTGTTGTTGTTGCTTTTGTTGTTGTTGTTGTTTTTGTTGTTGTTGTTGTTGTTTTTGTTGTTGTTGTTGCTGTGTGTGTGTGTGTGTGTGTGTGTGCCTCGGACCGGAGCTCTCAGGTGATCCACTCTCAGGTGATCTCCTCGCGCAGATCCTTCAGTTCAGTTCATGCTGTGTTGTTGCTGTTGCTTTTGTTGTTGTTGTTGTTGTTGTTGTGCCAGATACATCGCACCTGAATCAGGGACGGTGCCCGACTCCGGGCGCTCTTCGCCGCCCCAAAAAGTGACATTGCCTCCCCGCTGCGAGAAAGACGCGGTGCCGGATATGGCCTGCTGGTTACCTGGGGGCTGCTTCATAATAATCTGCGCACTGCTCATTGACTGTGAACAATAACTCAGCAGAATGAGCAGTGAAATGGCAACCAATTTAACTCTAAATTGGATTAACCTCGTTTCGCAGAGCATCTCACCTCTGATAAGTGATTGAAAATTTTTTAGCATTAATAAACATGCAGTTGACATGCAGATGTTCAGAAATATGTCGACGTGTGGCTCTGGTATCGGATTTGCTCTTCAAGGTGATTCCAAATTTGATTGCAAATTTTGACAGGTGGTTGTCTTAGAAAAGTAGCCTCAAAGTGAAACCTACAGCCTGATATTTTCTTTAGAAAAATTCAAATTTAAAGAAAAACTTGACTACTTAAACTTTAGCAATTAACGAGATAAAGTCTGACTTGAGGTGGGGCAGGTCGGCTCGGCTCATTCACGGAGCGGCAGGTCAAGTGTTCAAAAATTCAACGAAGCCGCTTGCTTTGAGTTGCCGCCCCCCGCAATAGCGGCTTCCATGTCTTTAAGGCCCAAACACAGACAATAAAAATTTAGGAATAAACTATTTATTTGTTAAGCTCAAATTATGAGACGCGCCTGTACAGGCTGATGACAGCATTTATTAAACCTAATTTTCAAGTTACTAAATCGTCCTAATTATCAACATTATAGGCAAGTTGGATACGAAGTCTCACAAAATCCATGCTACTTGGCCAGCTCAGGTGAAAGAGTGCAATACTAGTAAGGTTTTTACTGAGTCAGCAGAAAAACGCATTTTAGGCTGCTACTGAGAAACTCAACGACTTATTTTCGCAATAACAAAGTATCTAAATCGAATTTTTGTAAAATCTACTTGTATTCGAATAACTACTGCAAATATAGTGTCTAAATATACATAATATTAGGAATAAAATTTGATTTCATCTGTCCTAATGGTTTTATGTGCAACCGACAACTCAGCCGTAGGCGGCGCATTTGAAGGCTGCGTACGGCTGTTCAGTCCAAGGATTGGGGGTTGCCACACACACCCTCAATTACCACCCATTTTACAGCTGGGTGAACTGTAGCAATGCAGAGTTAAGTGTCTTGCTCAAGGACACAAATAGTTCCGAAGTGGGTCGAGAATCAGAGTCCGATGCTCTGACCACTAGGCTACAACCATCTGATGATACATGTTTTGAAAATGAATCAAAAACGTGATTTTAAAGAAAATGTACGTGATGTTCATAGTTTGGAAAGAATAGCGCTGCAGAGTGTTATGCACCTGTAACGGACACTACAATACACTGTGGCATGTGGCACTGCAATAGCTGAGCTCTGCAATAACTCTTTAGCTGGTTTAGCAGGACACTTCAATTGTAGCTTTACGCCAGCCCATTAGCAGCAGTGCTACAGCAGCAAGGAGCACGGCAACTGTTGGCTGAACGACAGTCGCGAAGTTGTAGTCAGGGCAGTAGGGGCACTGGAACGAGCCGCACACCTTGCAGATGTCGGCGCTGTGCAGACTGGTTGCTTTGTAGAGCGTGAAGTTCCCGTTGTCTGATTGGGATTGACAGGTTCAAAGCTTGTTGCGTGAATGTTTGGCTCGTAATGCATGTAAATTAAATTGCTGTGAACCCTGATACACTAATTCTATATACCCTAATCTGGCGCTGTCTCTGCAGCTAGGATAGCGCTTAGCCAAAAACATCTGATTTCGGACGTCAGAAATCTATATCATTGTCATTGAGTGATCCAACGGCTTACCATTTTCGAAGTACTCATAGACTGAGCAGGAATGCTCAATTGTAACATTGGCGACAGGGAAAAATCGTGGAAACGTCAGCGTTGTGCAGGTTGTCTCAGTTGACGTGATCTGAATAAATTTGACACGAATTTGTAGGTGCTACTACTACTACTACTACTACTACTACTACTACTACTACTACTACTACTACTACTACTACTACTACTACTACTACTACTACTACTACTACTACTACTACTACTACTACTACTACTACTACTACTACTACTACTACTACTACTACTACTACTACTACTACTACTACTACTACTACTACTACTACTACTACTACTACTACTACTACTACTACTACTACTACTACTACTACTACTACTACTACTACTACTAATACTACTACTACTACTACTATGTATCAGGTAAATATAGTCAAAATGCCATTCAAAGCATCGTGGCGGTCAGCTTACATTTGAGAAGAACAAGTTGACGGTGTTACCAGACAGCCAAATGTGCCGCAGGCCTCTAACATTGGATCCCTGTACGAAGTTTCTCCATTTGTAATTGCTAGCAAAAAACCCTGACGGAAGTGTGTAGGATAAAATAGCCATGCCGCTTGTCTCAGATCGCTCTGTCCAGAGCCACCTGAAAACCGCACCAGAGAACTTAAAAATAATAGCTAAACTAGGCATTTAACCGATTACATCTTCAGTATAACGATAGTAGTTTGTAAGGCTATTGCGTCTAAAATCGTAATTAGATAGACAAATAAACAAAAAAATCTGAATGAAGATTTTGTAACTTACCGGGCGCAAGACGTCATGTGTAGCAAGCTGCCGTTTTTACCAGCAAAGTTCGGAACGCAAGACACTTCGAAGGTGCGAAAAGAATTCTCAGGCGTGACAGGATCGGCTGCGTTTTTCACCTGGAATTCATTCTCGACACTCTTCGTTACGTACAGTTGTAGGACAGCCCGGCCGCTGCCCGAGGCCTTGACCGTGACTTCTCCCCAGGTGTCCGCGTCTCCCAGGGCATACGTCTGGGGCACGGTGAGGTTGCTTCCGTCCAGAAAAATCGACCTCGATTTGCTAACATCCGAACTGGGGGAAATGTCCACCCGGATGTTGTAGATGACCCGGTTCAAATCCAGCTGGGCTATCTCGCGCAACGCCCTGATAGCAATGATGGTGTCTTGAGTAGATATCCAACCCTGAGCCATGTTCTTGGTTTCAGACAGGAAGTGAACAATCTTTGTGATGTTGTTTCTTAGTATGCTGTCGGTACTTGGCGATCCCGTTTTAAACAGGGCGAGCAGAGCAAATCCAGTGGCTTCCACAGCGAAAGCGTCGTTGGGCCACTCGATTCTGGGCTTGATGATCACCTTTCCGGCCGTGTCGGGCTCCCGGATCAGCGACCGGAGCCGGCGAACAGCCCAATAGAGATAGTTGTCAGTGCGTACTGAAGACAGTAGCATGTCTCGCGCTTTGAACTTGTAAGTCGTGTCCGAGTCAAATGTCAACGCGTAAGCTGTCATGGCCAGGCAAAGTGCATTGTTTCCCATCTTGGGCAAATGGCGGCGCAGATACGATAGAGCTGCAGAGCTGATGGTGCTCGCCAGGGGGCCGAGCGGTTTCGGAATGCTAGGATGCGAGGTCGCCAACACGGAGAGGGCCGTTATCGTGACACGCTCTAAGTAGGGATGAAACGCTGGATCTACCGGAACGTCGTTGATGTAAATGTTAAAGTATTTCAGATCCCATTGAATCGAGTCGGTAAATGATCCGAAAAATTCCGGATCGCCGGTTCGAACTTGAGTTGCGTTCAAAAATATCAAAAGTTTTTTAAAGATGTCTGGACTGATGTATGTTATTTGGTCCCATTCTGAGAAGGAGGTCTCAGCCAAAGTGTACAGCCCCAGGGCCGTCAGAAACGTGCTAGTCTCGTTGGCAAACCGTTCGGGAAAGTTGGAAATTCCGCCGCTAGTTGGTTCAATGAAAAACGTTAACCGAGCGAACTGGGTGTTAACGTAAGTCAAAGTGCTCTTCAGAGTGGCATCCTGCAGCTGCTTAGTCATCCGGAGGTAGTGCAGCATTTGCACATTCCTGTTCATGTTGAATAGGACGCTCTCGGCGGAGCCAACGGGCTTCCAAGCTGAACAGGAGGCGTCACAGTAGGGCTGGTCGGGGCCAAGCGTTGGGCCTACAATGTCGCCAACCACCGTCAGGTACGCAGCTTTTGAGCCTGGCACGTAGCGTCTCCAGCGTTTCTCCGGCTCAACAAAAGTCTGCTCAGCGATGATGAAGAAGTTCTGCGCTAGCAGCTCGGAGTTGTCGACGAGATCTATTAGAATTGGCGAACTGTACGAATTCGCGACTCCGTTTATCTGAAAAGAAGCCATGAACAATGATTACAATGATTGTGCATATGTGTAAGTCAGATTAAAAGCCGGTTTAACCCTAACCCTAACCCTAACCTTAACCCTAACCCTAACCCTAGATCTATGATAAGTTATAAATAGCGAATCCACTTACTAGAAAGTCGATATAAACCATTCGTATACCAAGTGTATTGAATCATTTGTAGAACCTTTTTCATTTTAAAACCTTAGCTCGATGCCTCTGCATTGATGCTCCCCCAATTTAGTTTGTTTTAATGCTTCACTCGATACTAGATCTGTATTTTCTATGTAGCTAATTTATCATTTCTTCGCATTTCATTCCTAGTTCATTTATCGTTATTTATGACATGCAATGCAGCCGAAGCACTCACCGAGATGGGAATAGTTACAGCGGAGCATTCCCCGCCAATAAACGAGTAGGTGCAAAAGCTGATGGTAACTTTGCCAGTCTGTCGCGGCAACACGGGAAAATAGATCATTGTATGCCCGCCGCCTCTCAGGTAGACCAAAGAGTGAACGTCAGAGTTAGACACCAGTTCCGGTGAGTAGCTGTTTACCTGGCCGCCGGCTCCAACAGAAACAAAGTCGTAGTCCTTGCTCTTTTTGAGAACTACCAGTACCTTTGTGAATGGGTTTAGGTTTAACGTGCAATTATAAGCTTAACAATACACTTAGAAGATAGGAAAAATCGTGATTTCGCCGGAACTTTTTTGCCGGAAAAATAAAGGAAATCCTGAAAAGATTATCAAGATTTACGACTGTGATATAATTGTACTTTTAGTTGTCCATGCATCCGCCTACACTCAGATTCCGCAAACGCAAAGCAACGACTCCAGTGAACTCTAAACATTGAATCAAACGTGGGTCTTCAAGCATAGGTACACTCCTAATTAAATGAGATAGTATCTGAGATAATACCCAAAAGTGATTCGATCGAATATTAAGTTTACCTCAATCCAGTAGTCCCATCTGTTGAAGAGCGCCACTCTGATTCCGAGCTGTTCGCCCCAAAACGCAGATTTTGGCGCTTCCAGTCTCATGTAGAATCTCCTAGTCGACGTGAACATTGTCGGGTCCTCTTGTACTTGAATGCCTTTTTCTGAATCGATAGCGATGGCCCCGATTACCCAACCGGTCTCAAGTTTGGGAACTACGGCTGTGTTTATTGGCACTTTGCCATTTAAAAACGGTCTGAAATGGGATCAAATGTATAATTAAGTGCTATTTTTTATACAGCTGGTGTTCATCGAGAAATAGTTAAATCCGTAGACGAGGGAAGAAAAGGATTAACCACTGAGGGTATACATTTAAGAGCGGTGGAATTAAGGATGACACATAACAACTGGATTGTCAGACTACTCCACTCAAAAGGGTTGAATATGCCAAAAATATGACTCGCAAAACCCCTGCTTCCTGCTCATGGGCTGCTATTTTTAGCTCATTTGCCATACCGACCTATGAAAAAAACAGTGCAAAAACACTGCTTGCTCAGCAGCGCGGCTGGAATAAAAAACCCCCAGCCGGCGGAGGGGGGGGGGCGCCCACCCAATTAACACGAGACAGCGTACACACGCGGCGGAGGAGGGGCATACGGAGAACGAGCGCGCTTGGGCACTAAAGCCGGTTTGCTCAAGGCAAGCCTAACGCAAACCGCAGAAAATTTTACGCTCTTATAGGGGTGTATTTGCAAGGTTGTTATATGTCTTCCTTTTGTGTTTGAAACCCTCCAGCCTATGAGCATGAAGAAGGGGTTTTGCGAGTCAAAATTTAAGCATACTTTAGCGCCAGTCTGACAATCCAGTTGTTGTATGTCATCCTTGTCGGGGGAAAGGGGAGAGGTTTGTCTCACTGTGACTGTACATTTAAGAGCGGTGAAATCTATGAGCCAGGGGAAAAGGGGAAGGGTTAGTCTCACTTCGACTGTACATTCAAGATCGGTGGAATCTATGGGCCCGGGGAAAGGGGAAGGGTGGTCTCGCTGCGACTGTACGTTTAAGAGAGGTGAAATCTATGAGCCAGGGGAAAGGGGAGGGGTTGGTCTCACTTCGACTGTGCATTTAAGAGAGGTGAAATCTATGGGTCTTGCAGCGACTGTACAGTTAATGAGTTCAGCTGTCTGGAATATTTAGAAGACTCGTCTAATTAAAGGCTCGCCTAACTTTAGGTCGAATACTGTATATACTAAATCTGACGTGTTGTTTGTATACATGTATGTGTTCGATAACTCCTCCTAAAATGCTGGCAAGGCAGCGTTGAAATATTATATAAATCCCTCATCTGTACACATTTAACTAAAAAGTTAAAAATGGAAGCTAATTACTTGGCGTATAAATCCTGCCAGAGCCAGTCTTCGTCGTATATAAAGTGCCGAAACATGAACTCAAAGTAGGGCTCCACATATCCAGGAACATCTCTGTAGCTGTCGCTCTCGCAGTTCATCTCGTCAACCCCTGTTAGGCAGTCAATTTTACCGTCGCATTTCTGCCTGTAGCCGTAGCACTCGTCCGGCTTCGTGTAGCAGGGAAACACCCTCTCGGGGTTCAGCGTCTCGTTGCAGGTGTCTGGAAATGGAAAGGTGAATAGCTAAGTACGAGTATATACTGGTTCACTGGTGCATCCCCTAGCTTTTCGCTGCCTCGCCGTCACCACACTCGGTTTGTCTTTGCCTCCTCTTCACTAAAAGCCTTCTTGTCACCAAAATCAGGTGCTTTGCGCGCCTCTGTCTCTCAAGTGGGTGACTATGGGCCGTATGAAGAAAGCTCTGTCTAGGGTAGTCCGGTCTTGAAAGGCTAGTCTGAACTTGGATTTGGTATGCAGAAACGCAAAGTTAGACCGGTCTACTATAGACAGAACTGGGGTAGCTGGACCATAGACCATAGACTGAACTACCCTAGTCCGGACTAGCTAGTCTGGTCTAAGCTTTCTGCATACGGCCCACTGTCTCTTGGTTGTCTCTAAAGTTTCTTATCTCGGTCCCCAGAGCAGTCTTGATCATAGAGATCATATATGCTCTAGATAGACCACTCTCCGATGGTGACGTATGGTCTTGATGCTCTGTTCGGATCTGCCTTTTAGCTGGCCTAAAACGGATTGAAGCTTTTACCATAAACAACCTCAAACGATCTTGAAAAAAATCTGGCAGCAGAGACGACATAAAAAGTCGATTCTTTTCATAAAATAATAAAATGTCTGCCTCCCATCAAAAGAGTCCCATTTATCGTTCCGAAGTAAAAAATGTTAGCATAATTTCAAATTTTGCTGGGGTTTCTACACTTACGCCAGAAGGAAACGCTGCTGTAGTTTGAGTCGGTGAACATGATCAATCCAGAAAAGTTCATGGTCTTATTGGCATCGGGTCCCAGAGTGTGCGAGGGGAAGTATCTGGCCTTGGGCGTGTCAGAGATGTCATCGAACCAGCGATACCTCAAAGGCTGATCAGCGAAGCTTTCGTATTGAAGCAGTTCTTCGATTAACTGAAATTTCGATGAGGAATTCGGGAATATTTAAGCAATTATAATGAAAAAACTACTTGTACAACTGTCATTAACTTTTATTTACCGCATTCGGCTCCAGAATGACCCTGGATCCGTACCTCAAGTACAAGTCGTATGGCATAGTTGAAAGCAGGATAAATGAGCCTGGCGAAGCGCCAGACACCCAGCCTGTGACCGTCTTACCCGACAGATCTGAGCCCTGATGCATGTCAATCTTGACCGAGTTCATTCTGAGTAGCTCGACAAAGAATGTGAAGGAGTCGGTGACCAGCTCACCATCCGGTTTCATGAAGTAGACAACCATTCTGGCTACTGGCGACATCTCTCGCGATATGGCGATGGAGAATGTCTTCGACAGCACCCCGGCTGGCATCCGGATAATGTCGCTGGACAGGATATTACCAGCAGCTTGAATTAGGTAGTGAATCTCCTGTGTATAATAGGTTGTCCGAATATTAAACACCATGTATTTATCCACCGAGGGCTTGTCAGTCGATGTTGTCACTCTCAGGTAGGCTCCGCTAGGAGAGTAGTGGCGGAACACGAACTGTTCAGCCGTCCTCGTCATCGACGTGCTCGATGATTTCAGCAGGGCAAACAGTCTGTAGTTGGTGCAGTTTCGGCCAGTCTGAATGGTGTACCGAATCACCGAGTCGTCCGGTACGGGAATTCGCGAATCACTTTTTATTAGTGCACTCGTGTCGCAGTAGACCTCGATGCTGACGTAGCGATAGCGGAAGTCCGGCTTTCGACCGTCAGCTTGAAATATTCGAATCTGGGTGTTAAGTAACCAGGGTTAGTCATTTTTTTATGAGAGGGTGGAGTAGCTCAGCGGTAACGCACTCTCGTGCTCAAGTCCCAGGTTCGAAAGCTGCTAGCTTAATTTAAGGTTCGTTCGTGAAAATTGACCCGGAGCTTCTTGTGCGATTTTCGCGCCGTATGAGGCCCAAAACCCCAAGGTACGGTGTGTGTGTGTGTGTGTGTGTGTGTGTGTGTGTGTGTGTGTGTGTGTGTGTGTGTACGTGCCTTGACGAAGAGGAGAAATTCAGGGCCGCTGTCTCTTGGGAAGTACACCTGGTTTCCCTCTTGCTAATTCTATTTCTGATATAAAATATAAGAAAGCTGTCTTACATATGCGGTGTAGGGCAATTCCGGTTTGAATTGACGCACTCGACCGCCAAGAAATTTGAGGTCTGGCACCTCCCGGAATATCACACTTTGCGCTTTGTTGTTATCCGTCACCAGGAAGTTCCAGTCAAAGACAAATGCCTCGCCATAGACGTCCAAGTCAGCCGGCCTATCTTTGAGCTTCAGCTCGGCCTGAATCTCTTGCATGGTGAACAGGAAATTCGAGCGGCCGAGAAACTGGAGTAAAAGAATCCAATTCGACATTTGGATTTTTTCGAGGGGATGTCACTCTGAGTGAAAAACCATTGAAAATTCCGTCTGTCTACGTCTCACCCAGTTTGATAACATTGCAAATTAGCTATCTAAACGGAGCTAGATGCTTAGCTTAGAGACCAAACAACGGACTACCTGATCAATATTTAGTCCAGTTTCTCCAATTTTAATTTTTTGGATGAAGCTGACGTCACCTTTGTAAAGTAACACAATTAGTACCAAATTCATTTTCTATGCACAGACCCCTAAAAACAGATCAACTCACATAGGGAATCTCCTTGACCAACGTGCCTAACACAACAGACGACCATCTGGGTCGAAACTCCAGTCGAATCGTTGCATTGCCCTGCGAAGGCACATTGGTAGTGTGGTTGGCCTCCAGTATTCCGTAGACCCCAAATGCGAACTCGGACAGTCGCAGCGGCAGGGTTAAGTTGACCGCACACATTGTCTTCACAACATTGTAGCTGACGGTGAACTTTTTCTCCGATACGAAACTTTCTCGGTTGCACCGTACCTTCCACTCTCCAAAGCTGCAGGTTGGCGGCAGTTGAAAGCTCAACTCCAGGTAGCCACGAGCGTTAGTTCGAGGAGAGAGCCAGCGCCTCACGACTATACCGTTCGGGTCAACCAGTTCAACACTCGTGAACAACCGGTTTTTTACCATCAGGTTGAACTCGTACGGAATCACTCGAAACTTAATCAGATCTCCCATGGCGTACAGCGGCTTTGAAAACTGAATATAGACAGAAAAGACCCTCGGCTCGAAAACGAGTTCCGTTCTGTTTTGAAAGAGAAGACCGCCTAAGGATTCCACGGAGCCTTCAACGAAAATGCTGTAGTTTCCTTCTGGAATGTTCTCCGGAGCCTGCAGGTCAGGCACAAGTGTTTATACTTCAAGTAAACATGTAAATGTTTTGAACTGTATTTCGATACATATTTAATTTACACTTATAGGGCTCGTTCTATAAAGCCATCGTAAGATAAGATCGTTCTTAGCTACTATCTCCGCAGTGGAAAAGTTCTGACGTACTCGTCGATTGAACCTACGCTACGACAGCTTTATAGTACGACCCCATAATGAATTCCAGAATTCACTACTACTGTATAAGCAGCGTATTTGGGGTGTTTCGTCACATAAATTCAATACTTTTTCAGGGTTCTTCCAAAACACTGAGTGGCTCACAACGAAAACTAGTACCGCTGTACTAGTGGGCGCTGCAGGTCTAGGTGATAAAAGTATGCGCAAATCAGGAATATTTTAGATGACTGGCGAACCACTGGCTTAAATAAGCCTCAAAAGACACTAAAACTTATTTTACTGACCCACAAAACTGCAGCAAGGGGGTTGTAGACTAGTGGTGAGAGCATTGGACTCACGACTTGAAGATCGGAGGTTCGATTCCCGATTGCACTGGAACAATTTGTGTCCTTAAGCAAGACACTTAACTCTGCATTGCTTCAGTTCACCCAGCTGCAAAATGGGTGCCAACATTAGCTGGGGCAATTGAGGGTGTGTGGTGACCCCCCCCCCCAGTCCTTGGACTGAACAGCCGTACGCAGCTTTCAGTTGCGCCGCGCAGTAGCTGCGGCTGAACTGTCGGCTGCACACCTGGCCAAACTGGGCTAGGTGCAGTCAAATAATACTATTATTATTATTATTATTATTATGCCAAGTGAAAATTGTCGAACCTTCAGTCGGATAATCCTGGATCCCGGCTGTGTAAAAGTCTCTTCGGCGTAGTTGATCTCATAGTCCGGAATCGAATACTGAATGCGTCGAATCGATACGCGGAACGTGATGCTGTCGTACAGCATGCGGAACACGGTGGCGCTTACTCCGAGCTCTAATTCAGGTCGGATTTTTCTGGGCGTCAGCACCAGATACGACCTGAGCGTTTTTTGGCGTTAGAAAATCATATTTAGTAAATTGCGATGACGATTTAGAAAAGCGTTTGTTTTTGGAGGACCAAACAGATACAGACGCACAATTTCACTTGAAGAATGACTTCGAAACCTTAAGACTTTTGGTATGCTTTAGAAAATAACCAAAGCTCATACTAACTAGTATTGTAGTGAGATCTTGAACACCTTGATGCAATACTTTTGGCGACATCGTCCCACAATCAACGCTGACGGCAATTCTGCCCGTTCCGCTGCCTCCTGAGTATACGTACAAGAGCGCTAATACTGTACGCACGTACACACTCATGCACACGCTCGGTTAGGATGTAGCGCGGCCCATTTGACTTTCTCTAATCGTCAGGAATGTACAGTCTCTGTGCCTCGATAGCGCGAGAGTCAGTCGCGTTTTCCGCTGATCTGCTCTGTCCCATCGATATGTTTTAGGGAAAATCGAGACCCAAAGGTTTTTTTTCGACTGTTACAACGATTCACTGTCAGATTAGCTCCTATGTCAATGAACAAAATTAGGAGACTGTTCTACCGCTACCTCTTACAGAGCAATTCATCCACTTCAGCTGTGAGAGAAGTATTTGCTTTCTACAAATGAATTCTCTTGTCTACATCAATGCAGCCACTCAAAGCCTTCAACAGTTCTTGGGGAACTCACGGTGTCTCCGCCAATTCAATGCTTGTTGAAGGAACTCCCCCTGCCAGAGGAGACTGGCAGTTTACCGCGATGGATAGACAAGCGATCGCTAGTACGGCTCCCGTTGCGATAATGCTCCACAGCATTATGAATTTTCTGGCAAATTTGTAATTTTCAAAACTGCGGCAATTTAAAATAAATACTTGAACAGATCTCTTACACAGTTTTTAGTGCCTAAAAATTAAAACAGGCCTCCGCGTTTTAGCGTTCCAGCACCGGGCGCTTCGGTACTTTGCTTTTAGCGCACAAACGCTGCGCTGTCGAGCCCCTCTCGAACTCTTTAACGCAAAACAACTGCCAAAAGTCTTCACTGCAAGCGTAGTGGGGCCCAATAAGCAGTTGCACACTCTTGCAATGCATCTCTGCTCGGTGCATCTCTGCCCTCAGGACAATAGTGAAACTGGCCGGGCGCGTTGGAGTCATGGAGTGTACGATTTCACAATGCATATTTGTACTTTCTGTGTGCAATATTTCTGCAAATGCTACAATGTAATTCTGCGATGCATTATAAATCAGGTGGTGCAGTTTTTCACAGTAAGGCTTGAGACACTTGAGAAAGATTAAGTGGTTTGCTAGATTTAATCTGAGTGTCGTTAGCGACTTAGTTAGTTAGTTAGTTAGTTAGTTAGTTAGTTAGTTAGTTAGTTAGTTAGTTAGTTAGTTAGTTAGTTAGTTAGTTAGTTAGTTAGTTAGTTAGTTAGTTAGTTAGTTAGTTAGTTAGTTAGTTAGTTAGTTAGTTAGTTAGTTAGTTAGTTAGTTAGTTAGTTAGTTAGTTAGTTAGTTAGTTAGTTAGTTAGTTAGTTAGTTAGTTAGTTAGTTAGTTAGTTAGTTAGTTAGTTAGTTAGTTAGTTAGTTAGTTAGCATTTAGCTTGACCTATTTCTGAGAGGCTTCTATAATATTTTTGAGCTTGATGTTGCTGGATGTAAATATTTGTCCAACAACGCATCTGCGGTTTCTTGACTTGCGAAAACTGATAATGCCATAAACTGGGACCAAGCACAAGTTTGCACTACCATGGCAGATAAATAACTAAAAGCTGACAGAAAAATGGCCTATAGGCAAAGGGCAGAGCCACTGTCGCAGGTGCTCATAAATTTCAGCCACAGCTTCTATCACTGTAGGTAGCATTGTGAATTCAAACCACTGAGTTGCACCGCAGCTGCAGGCAAAAGACTTCACAGGCTGTGGGTGGCTGCTATAGGCTGACTTTTTATCTCTATCCGCCGACAAAAGAGAAAGAGAACGAGCTCACAATGGAGACAAATTTTGGAGAAGGAAAAAGCCAGACTTCCAAACCGAAAGCCGGCAAAAAATGTGGCGCGTTCTGTTTCAACTGGGTTCAGCAACAATGGAATAGAAAAATATTTATGACACTCCGTCTGTCAGGCCATATGTTACAGGCCTTATTATTCACTCCCTTCCTTCGTTTCTCTTCTTTATATCTTTTGCTTTACTAATGCTTATAGTATTCGCAAACTGAAGTATAGTCAGAAGCTTATTTTAACCAGTACTTAAATTGCTCAAAATAATGAACTGTAGACTCAGATTGTGTGCTCGAAAATTGGGTTCTCGTGCCATTCACAGCTACGAGGGCCAGCCCCCAAGGCACAGAGGGTGTTCTACATACCTGACGATTAGTATGTAAGCGTGTCTTCGTACAGTATTGGCGCACTTGCATGTACTCAGAGGCAGCAGAATGAGCAGAATTGTCGTCAGCGCTGCTTGTGAGACGATGCCATCGAAGGCGTTGCGCCAGGGTGCCCGCAGCCCTTCTGCGAATACACGACTGCGAATATTGATCTTTAGTAAGGGATAAAATCGATGCAGTAGGAAACACAATTTATTGAGAGAAAAATTGTCTTTTTTAAAACCTCTTGTTGAATTTCTAAATTTACTTTGCAGAGTTTCCCAGCTCAGCGAGAAAAGAATAATAAAATCAACGAGGCCAAGTGGCTCACTCTCCGAAGAATGTTTCATTAATAATATAACGCGTCAATGGGCCCTGTTCTTCTGGTCAGAAATTGGTTTGGGTCGATTTTTTGTTCGTTCATTTGCCCTAAAAAATTCGGGGTTGGACAAGCGATGGCAGCTGGACTGACAACCCACGGTGCTTAGCCATGCTTTCGGGTCACCCGCCATGGTGCGGGGGGCGGCTTGGTGTCTTACAGAAATGCAACAAGAATATGGAACCGCTCGGGGCAATATGAAGATGGGCATGGACACGAAAATGGGAGAAGGGCATTATTTATGCATGCTGGCTGTTGAGAGTTTTGCTGCGACCAAGAAAAGCCGCTCTCTTCTTCCAACACGGCGGAGGCGTCGCTTGAGATGCAACCGTGGACTGTCTGTATTCTGGGAAACTGTTTCACAGCAAAGCTATAGAGAAAGATACTGACACTGTACAAACACTGAGAGGGATGAATTTCTTGCCTGTATCTATCTCCTATTCACGTCACTCCATCTTGGCTCCCACTCCTAGATCGACACTGTTTGTCATGCAGGCGGCTGCTAGATTTCCATCTGCAGTCCCATCAGATAGGCGCTGAGAGAGGCCCTAACCCGGAATTAGCACTCTCTTCCTTCTCTTTCTGTTTCGAATTAAATTTTGCCCAATATTAGCGGTGTTTTTCGGCGCTCTGCATTAATTGGCGAGGTTTTGGAAATAGGGGAAGCTTCTGCTCACGATTCGCCTTCTAGCAGCGCATCCGGACTCACTTTTGATTGAAAAGGATAGCCAAAGGAAAGACGGAACCGCTCTGCCTGTCCCTGCCTTGCTCGCGGCCCCCTGCCTGAATAATTTGAGTCGGCAAGGGCTGTCCAATTAGCCAGAAGCTGCTTCCGTTGCTTATCTAAGCCAGCCGGTCTTCTTAAAATTCAGA
>NIVC01001913.1:200000-222536 GCA_002269645.1 Macrostomum lignano | reverse complement strand
GGCTGACTCTGGAGTCCTGAGGTCGAAGGACAGGAACTGTTCATTCATCATTATCAACTGTTCATTCATCATTATCAACGGTTCATTCATCATTATCAACTGTTCATTCATCATTATCAACGGTTCATTCATCATTATCAACAGTTCATTCATCATTATCAACTGTTCATTCATCATTATCAACTGTTCATTCATCATTATCAACTGTTCATTCATCATTATCAACTGTTCATTCATCATTGCCAACAGTTCATTCATCATTATCAACTGTTCATTCATCATTATCAACTGTTCATTCATCATTATCAACTGTTCATTCATCATTGCAAACTGTTCATTCATCATTATCAACTGTTCATTCATCATTATCAACTGTTCATTCATCATTATCAACTGTTCATTCATCATTATCAACTGTTCATTCATCATTATCAACTGTTCATTCATCATTGCCAACAGTTCATTCATCATTATCAACTGTTCATTCATCATTGCAACTGTTCATTCATCATTATCAACTGTTCATTCATCATTATCAACTGTTCATTCATCATTATCAACAGTTCATTCATCATTATCAACTGTTCATTCATCATTGCCAACAGTTCATTCATCATTATCAACTGTTCATTCATCATTATCAACTGTTCATTCCTCATTATCAACTGTTCATTCATCATTATCAACTGTTCATTCATCATTATCAACTGTTCATTCATCATTGCCAACAGTTCATTCATCATTATCAACTGTTCATTCATCATTGCCAACTGTTCATTCATCATTATCAACTGTTCATTCATCATTATCAACTGTTCATTCATCATTATCAACAGTTCATTCATCATTATCAACTGTTCATTCATCATTGCCAACAGTTCATTCATCATTATCAACTGTTCATTCATCATTATCAACTGTTCATTCATCATTATCAACTGTTCATTCATCATTATCAACTGTTCATTCATCATTGCCAACAGTTCATTCATCATTATCAACAGTTCATTCATCATTATCAACTGTTCATTCATCATTGCCAACAGTTCATTCATCATTATCAACTGTTCATTCATCATTATCAACTGTTCATTCCTCATTATCAACTGTTCATTCATCATTATCAACTGTTCATTCATCATTATCAACTGTTCATTCATCATTGCCAACTGTTCATTCATCATTGCCAACTGTTCATTCCTCATTATCAACTGTTCATTCATCATTGCCAACTGTTCATTCATCATTATCAACTGTTCATTCATCATTATCAACTGTTCATTCATCATTATCAACTGTTCATTCATCATTATCAACTGTTCATTCATCATTGCCAACTGTTCATTCCTCATTATCAACTGTTCATTCATCATTGCCAACTGTTCATTCATCATTATCAACTGTTCATTCATCATTATCAACTGTTCATTCATCATTATCAACTGTTCATTCATCATTATCAACTGTTCATTCCTCATGCCAACTGTTCATTCATCATTGCCAACTGTTCATTCATCATTATCAACTGTTCATTCCTCATGCCAACTGTTCATTCATCATTGCCAACTGTTCATTCATCATTGCCAACTGTTCATTCATCATTATCAACTGTTCATTCCTCATGCCAACTGTTCATTCCTCATGCCAACTGTTCATTCCTCATGCCAACTGTTCATTCCTCATGCCAACTGTTCATTGCTCATGCCAACTGTTCATTGCTCATGTCAACTATTTCATTCGCAATACTTAGTGTCTCATTCACCACACTTTTTTTCACGGCTGTTTTTAACAGATTCTTTCTTTGTATTAAGCAGATTTATTTTCCCACAATGCCATTCTAATTGCTGATTATGACTGTTCAACTAATAAGTGACGGTTACTACGAGCTAAATAGCTAAATGCAAAATAAGAAACTATTCGAGTCAGCTTCTGCGCAGTTTAGTGACAAACCCGCGGCCAGCAGAGCCCCGGCAGCCGTCGGAGCAGCTTTAGTCAACGGCCTGGCACACAGCACAAAAAAATTCTGAAGCCGTGTCTGAGAGAAGAGGCTTGATGTGTGGGGGGGGGGTATTTAGTCACTGTCTACCCCCCACCGCCCTTTGTGTGCGTTCCACAAGTCGTACGCGAAGTGGTGACTAAGGCCTTGGGCGGAGGCTGCTGGCAGACATATTCAGGCTGCTTGTTGTATCTCATAATTTTGGTTTGGCTGCAGTCAGCCTTAAGCTGTCTGCTTCCACTTTCTGAATATGGGTATCATTGCTTCAGCCATGGAAAAGAAATTTCGGTAAATTGCTATCACAAGCCCCAAATTTTTATTTCAGTTAAGCATTACTGCAAGATTTTGGTAAAGAGATCACTAGGCCATGCGGTTTGCTTACATTCTCTAATAGTTGCCTGAAACAGCTAGTCAGACCGCTACAAAAGTCAGGAAACCTATAATTGAAGCATGGAACATAAGACACACAAGCAAGGGCTTTAAATTAAAGCGTCGGTAAGGGCACTTCTTCTCCTGGCCAAATCTTATAAGCAAATCTTTGACCAAACAGTTTAGAATTTCTATAAGCCTATTTTCGACAATTTCCACCGCTATATATGTTTCATCTGCGACCTTCGTATGCTATAGATGGCTTTATTCGAATGAGGCATGTTGCTTACTAGACAACTTTGTTTCAAGCCTAACTGCGTACTGGAGGGGTAGTTGCAAGGTGCTGAAGTAGCACGGAGGGTATTGCTGCAGGGGCACTGAAGTAGCACGCAGGAGGGTATTTCTGCAGGGGCACTGAAGTAGCACGGAGGGTATTGCTGCAGGGCACTGAAGTAGCTCAGAGGGTATTGCTGCAGGGGCACTGAAGTATCACGGAAGGTATTGCTGCAGGGGCACTGAAGTATCACGGAGGATATTGCTGCAGGGGCACTGAAGTATCACGGAAGGTATTGCTGCAGGGGCACTGAAGTATCACGGGAGGTATTGCTGCAGGGGCACTGAAGTATCACGAAGGGTATTGCTGCAGGGGCACTGAAGTAGCTCAGAGGGTATTGCTGCAGGGGCACTGAAGTATCACGGAGGGTATTGCTGCAGGGGCACTGAAGTATCACGGAAAGTATTGCTGCAGGGGCACTGAAGTATCACGGAAAGTATTGCTGCAGGGGCACTGAAGTATCACGGAAAGTATTGCTGCAGGGGCACTGAAGTATCACGGAAAGTATTGCTGCAGGGGCACTGAAGTATCACGGAAAGTATTGCTGCAGGGGCACTGAAGTATCACGGAGGGTAGCAGCAGGGGCACTGAAGTAGCACGGAGGGTAGCAGCAGGGGCACTGAAGTATCACGGAGGGTAGCAGCAGGACCCACGAGTTAAGACCCACACTATGTCATCAAGCATTCCAGTTGATTCGATATCTCTTTTTCTCAAATTTGTTTCCGCCAGAGAACGAGTGGAAGCTGGAGTTCATGGTGAAGTTCTACCCGCCCGACCCGGAGAATCTGCGGGAGAATCTCACCCGCTACTACATGGCGCTGCAGATTCGGCAGAACCTCATGGCCGAGCTGCTGCCTTGCAGTTTCATCACCTACATCATCCTGGGCAGCTACGTGCTGCAGTCTGAAGTTGGCGATTTCGATCCGTTGGACGAGAAGATGAACTCGCTGATGTACTTGAATGTAAGTCTGTAAGCGCAGAGCTGACGATGAGAAAGTCAGGGCTCGCTTGATTGACTTTTTATCGAATTGCTACAGCTCATGTAGTACCTCGACATGTCAATAAACAAAGGCTCAATAAGGATCTAGAACAGGGGTCAGGTAGAGAACATAGCGGATGACTGCGGGACAGATATTTGAGAGAAGACAGCTGAGAAGAGACACAAACCCTGGCAGACCGGATTGCTATCGTGAAGTTTCCGAGGACCCAATGGCCGGATAGAGAGGCTTCGCCAACCCCTGATCTAGAATATCCCCATTTATCCGGTATTATCCCTCTCAAGATGGAAAGAGTTGGCAATTGATTTTCCTAGTTTAAACTTCGCCGCCCAGGACTGCCCGTTCTGTCCGGAGGAGTACCGAAACAACGCCGAGCTGGCCGAGCGAGTCAGCGAGCTGCACCGCACGCACCAGCGCATGACTCCGGAGGAGGCCGACCTGCACTTCCTGCGGAACGCCAAGAAGCTCGCCATGTACGGCGTCGATTTGCACGAGTCTAAGGACGCCTCTGGCGAGGAGGTCCTCCTTGGAGTTTACCACGGCGGCGTTCTGGTGTACCGCAACAACCTCCGGATTAACCGCTTCTCCTGGCCGAAGATTCTCAAAGTGTCCTACAAGGGCAGCACGCTCAAGGTGTCGATTCGCACCGGGGATAACGAGCGCGACCCCAAGTCGGAGACTCTGTTTGAGTTCAAGTGCGCCTCATCGAAGCTGGCTAAGCGACTCTGGCGGGCTGTGGTTGAGCATCACGGATTCTTCAGGTTAGCTTATTGTGCTCATGAACAAAAGTTCCTACTAGTCTATTTATATAACTCTTTTTTTAGAAACAATTCAATTATTGATTTAATCTTCTAATGGTATTTTTGTTTTCGAGTTGCAAACGCATTTAACCTACTTATAGTAAGCAAGTAGCAAATAATGTTAGCAAAATTGAATGATCCTCAGATTGAAGTCCGCCGAGAACCGCAGAAGCCGCACATTCCCGGCACCTTCAAGGGCAAGTGGGCACCGGCATCCGGGACTCGCAGAACGACCAGTCGGGCGCCTACCAGGAGGTGCAAGTTACCCCTGGCATGCGCAAGAGCTTCAAGAAGAAGGGTACGCATTGCTGCTTTTGCCGATGTTCATATCTGTCGCATTTTTAGCTCCTACGCTGACCATCAAGCAAATACATGGTAATCTTTCTGACAAGGCAGCTAGCTACTTTAGAGTTGGATTGGCAGAGCATCAGAGCCGGGGTGTCAGAGAGCTAGAGTGTCAGAGAGCCAGGGTGCCAGGGAGCCAGGGTGTCAGGGAGCCAGGGTGTCAGAGAGCCAGGGTGTCAGAGCCAGGGTGTCAGGGAGCCAGGGTGTCAGAGAGCCAGGGTGTCAGAGCCAGGGTGTCAGAGCCAGGGTGTCAGAGAGCCAGGGTGTCAAAGAGCCAGGGTGTCAGAGAGCCAGGGTGTCAGAGAGCCAGGGTGTCAGAGCCAGGGTGTCAGGGAGCCAGGGTGTCAGAGAGCCAGGGTGTCAGAGAGCCAGGGTGTCAGAGAGCCAGGGTGTCAGAGCCAGGGTGTCAGAGCCAGGGTGTCAGAGCCAGGGTGTCAGAGAGCTAGGGTGTCAGAGCCAGGGTGTCAGAGAGCCAGGGTGTCAGAGAGCCAGGGTGTCAGAGAGCCAGGGTGTCAGAGCCAGGGTGTCAGAGCCAGGGTGTCAGAGAGCTAGGGTGTCAGAGCCAGGGTGTCAGGGAGCCAGGGTGTCAAAGAGCCAGGGTGTCAGAGAGCCAGGGTGTCAGAGAGCCAGGGTGTCAGAGCCAGGGTGTCAGAGAGCCAGGGTGTCAGAGAGCCAGGGTGTCAGAGAACCAGGGTGTCAGAGCCAGGGTGTCAGAGCCAGGGTGTCAGAGAGCTAGGGTGTCAGAGCCAGGGTGTCAGAGAGCCAGGGTGTCAGGGAGCCAGGGTGTCAGAGAGCCAGGGTGTCAGAGCCAGGGTGTCAGAGAACCACGGTGTCAGAGAGCCAGGGTGTCAGAGCCAGGGTGTCAGAGAGCCAGGGTGTCAGGGAGCCAGGGTGTCAAAGAGCCAGGGTGTCAGAGAGCCAGGGTGTCAGAGAGCCAGGGTGTCAGAGCCAGGGTGTCAGAGAGCCAGGGTGTCAGGGAGCCAGGGTGTCAAAGAGCCAGGGTGTCAGAGAGCCAGGGTGTCAGAGAGCCAGGGTGTCAGAGCCAGGGTGTCAGAGAGCCAGGGTGTCAGAGCCAGGGTGTCAGAGAGCCAGGGTGTCAGAGCCAGGGTGTCAGAGAGCCAGGGTGTCAGGGAGCCAGGGTGTCAAAGAGCCAGGGTGTCAGAGAGCCAGGGTGTCAGAGAGCCAGGGTGTCAGAGCCAGGGTGTCAGAGAGCCAGGGTGTCAGAGAGCCAGGGTGTCAGGGAGCCAGGGTGTCAAAGAGCCAGGGTGTCAGAGAGCCAGGGTGTCAGGGAGCCAGGGTGTCAAAGAGCCAGGGTGTCAGAGAGCCAGGGTGTCAGAGAGCCAGGGTGTCAGAGCCAGGGTGTCAGAGAGCCAGGGTGTCAGAGCCAGGGTGTCAGAGAGCCAGGGTGTCAGCCATCAGCACTATGCATATAGTCTAATTCTAGTAACTAACAAGTAATTTCTAAATAGCATGTGTAACGTTAAAAGCATCGATTTAAAAAGTTCTTTACGTACTTTAAAAGCACTATTTATTAATTAACTTTCATCAGCAGGCCCAGTGAATCGCTGGCACATCCACACAATTGTACTATTATTATTGCAATGCACTTTTAATTTCACTGCAGGCGGCCCTACAAAAGCTAAAGTAGACGAAGGATTCGACGGTCTGTTGATAGTTTTTAATTTAAAAAATTTGTAGATTTGTAGAAAAATTTGTAATATATTTGGATATTGCTAACCAATGCCTAACTCTGGTAATTTAATGCTTTTTTCTGTCTAACACACTCGCATTGGCGGTGTGGCATAATATCAATTTGGGCAATACAATTCAAGCCAGTAGTGCGAACGTCTGGACTGTATAGTCCAGATGCTCTGTTCAAAGGTCTATGATTCTTTACAATAAAGGAGAAATAGAAGTACAAACTGGTCACTTTAATTGTCATTTAAATATTTGATGTGGCATGCATTTAACTTCTATAATATTAAGATCTGCTTGCTTCAGTAGACGAATAATTTATTAATGCCCATTGAAAATTTATTGCGGTTGCGATAGAAGCATACGAGTATTCCACAGCCTGCTATTTGTGCGATGAATTCTTTGTAAGAAACGCCTGACTACCGTGCTTATAATTTTCAGCTTAGGCAACTACGCTATTACAAATCCGATTGATGCACTTTCAGCCTGTGATTCTCTGCAATATATCAAGCAGTTTAGTAAGGGAGGGGTCGATTGAGGTCACACAGTGCGGGACTGAGGAGAACAGGGGTCGATTGAGGTCACACAGTGCGGGACTGAGGAGAACAGGGGTCGATTGAGGTCACACAGTGCGGGACTGAGGAGAACAGGGGTCGATTGAGGTCACACAGTGCGGGACTGAGGAGAACAGGGGTCGATTGAGGTCACACAGTGCGGGACTGAGGAGAACAGGGGTCGATTGAGGTCACAAAAATGCGGGACTGAGGAGAACAGGGGTCGATTGAGGTCACACAAATGCGGGACTGAGGAGAACAGGGGTCGATTGAGGTCACACAAGTGCGGGACGCAAAGGGTTTAACTAAGGTCACGTAGTGCGGAATGGACCAAAGGAAAAACGAAAAGGTCAGCCGAGGTCAACTCGGTGCGAAATCTTTAAGAAAGAAAGGTCAAAGGGCCGTAGCCCAGCGGTAGCGCAGCTGCTCTGGTGTGCCGCGACCCAGGCTCGATTCCAAGTGCAGCCACATTAATTTGGGCTGGATTGGAATCTTGCTTGGCTCGCTTGTGCAATTAACGGCCTTGAGAGCCAACCCCTTAAGGCGCAGTGAAGTGTACATGCCTAACAATTGATAAAGTTAGGGCCGCTGTACACTCCTGTGTGAGTGTGTGCCTGCGTACGTATCCGCGCGCTTGTATGCCTGCTCAGGGGAGTCGGCGGAATGGGCAGTAATGCCTCTCGCCGGTTGTGTGCCAATGACGCTTAAATTGCGCCAGGGTGCACACAACCCCCTGCCTCTAATAAAAATAATAATAAGGTCAATGAGTTCGGCGTTCGGATATCCAGGGACTAATTAATGAACTTTAGTCTAACTGTCTCAAACAGTTTCTATTAAAATTGTTAAAACAAAATCAAAACATTTTCAAATCATCATTCGCGCAGACGACGCCTACAACCGTGAGGCTCGAACGGGCGCCGGCGGCGCTGGCACCTCGGGCTTGACCAACGACGACACCTACGCGATGTCCAACCGACAGGGCGCCAGCATGGGCGCGCCGCTGCTGCCGCCGGTGAACCGACGAGAGCAGTACGACCGCCGGCCCGAGCTGGACGTTGACAGGCCGATTCGCTGGCAGATGAATCCATCAGACGCCGACCCCTACCTGGCCGCTGGCATGGACCCCGTGCGCTGCGCCGGCGCCTGCCCGGCCGGGGTTCGCGACTGGCAGGGCTGCCGGGCGGACCGCGGCATCCGGGCCTCGGCTGGCGGCAAGTGGTACTACGAGACCGCTGTGCGGGGAGACGGGCCCTCCGACCAGCCGGTGGAGGCGCGGGTCGGCTGGGCGGACGGCAACGCCGATCTCAACCTCGGACGGGTGAGACGAGCAGCCAGGATGGGATGAGAGGAACCAATTAGGGGACTACAAGGGTGTGGAGGGATGTACTCGTAGATAGGAGCGGAGAGGTGTAGATAGGAGCGGAGAGGTGTAGATAGGAGCGGAGAGGTGTAGATAGGAGCGGAGAGGTGTAGATAGGAGCGGAGAGGTGTAGATAGGAGCGGAGAGGTGTAGATAGGAGTGGAGAGGTGTAGAGCAGAGTGGAGAGGTGTAGAGCAGAGTGGAGAGGTGTAGAGCAGAGTGGAGAGGTGTAGAGCAGAGTGGAGAGGTGTAGAGCAGAGTGGAGAGGTGTAGAGCAGAGTGGAGAGGTGTAGAGCAGAGTGGAGAGGTGTAGAGCAGAGTTGATAATAGAAAATCAGCCAGTGCGTTCCTTCCCCGCCCCCAGGACAACCACGGCTGCGGTTTTGGCACCGACCCGGCCGGCCGACACGCCCAGAAGATGCTAGATGGAGTCTCCGAGCAATACGGTGTCCAGCTGATGACTGGTGACATAGTCGGCGCCTACCTGGACCTCGACAACGGCACCGTCACCTACGCGGTCAACGGCAAAGAGCTAGGGCCCGCGCACCAGCTGCCAGCCGACTTCTTTACTCCGACAGGCACTGCTGGCGGTAACAGGAAGTCCCGTGGTGGCGACGGTCCCTCCGGCGGCCCGCAGGCTGTTTATCCGGCCGCCTGCCTTCGCGACGGCGCCGCAGCTGACTGGAACTTTGGCGACGATCCGTCCAGACCGCTCGCCTATCCACCCGGCGGAGCCTGGCGTCCGGTGGGCCTGGCGCTCGCCAACCAAACTTTGGACAATCCACGCAGCTGGCGGTTGAACCCGCACGACACCAGCGGGCCGGGCCTGCAACTGGGACCCGA
Source organism: Macrostomum lignano (assembly GCA_002269645.1). NCBI lineage: Eukaryota > Metazoa > Platyhelminthes > Macrostomidae > Macrostomum > Macrostomum lignano. The sequence goes on along the minus strand of NIVC01001913.1, from coordinate 213,242 downwards.
CCAGCTGTCCGCGCAGGGCCAGCTGGGCTTTGGTTGGCAGGGCGTTCGGGCCAACAAGGTGAGTACAGCTTCCTGTGATAATGTGTGCGCTTCTGTATCCTTTGGGAGTAGCGGCTGTCTGTGGAAGAATCCATTGGAAGTAGCGGTTGCCTGTGGAATAATCCACTGGAAGTAGCGGCTGTTTGTGGAAGAATCCACTGGAAGTAGCGGTTGCCTGTGGAAGAATCCATTGGAAGTAGCGGCTGCCTGTGGAAGAATCCATTGGAAGTAGCGGCTGCCTGTGGAAGAATCCATTGGAAGTAGCGGCTGCCTGTGGAAGAATCCATTGGAAGGAGCGGCTGCCTGTGGAAGAATCCATTGGAAGGAGCGGCTGCCTGTGGAAGAATCCATTGGAAGTAGCGGTTGCCTGTGGAAGAATCCATTGGAAGTAGCGGCTGCCTGTGGAAGAATCCATTGGAAGTAGCGGCTGCCTGTGGAAGAATCCATTGGAAGTAGCGGCTGCCTGTGGAAGAATCCATTGGAAGTAGCGGCTGCCTGTGGAAGAATCCATTGGAAGTAGCGGCTGCCTAAGATTAAAAACCCAGGCAGTGCCTAAGGCACTTGGCCCAAAACAAGTTTATTTGTTTAAAATCAATTACGGGTTCGGCGTAGATAAGAAAGGAGGGGGTGGAGTGCGGGACTGAGAAAGGGGATAAAATTAAAGAGCCAATCAGAAAGCTGCGCAAGAGAGAGAGAGAACCAGATTGAACTAGACTAAGAGAGAACAGTAAACGAGTTGAATAGATGACTAAGAAAGTCGCTGCAACACCAACACTTCCAGGGCCTGAAAGGCAGCGAGGGCGGCCGGTTCTACTGGGAGGCGGAGCCCCTGGAGTCCGGCGGCCTCGGCCGTGTCGGCTGGACCACCGAGTCCGGCTTGCTGGACGTCGGGCGCGACGCCAACGGCTGGGGCTACGGCGCCGACCACGAAGGCTTCGGCCTGGCCGGCAACCAGGGCAAGAAGCTATTCGACGACGAGATCGAAGCCTACGGCGAGCCCTACGCCAAAGGCGACGTCATTGGCTGCTTTTTCGATTTCAACAATGGCGAACTGCAGTTCGCTAAGAACGGCCAGCCGTTCGGACCGGCCTACAGTCTGCAGCAGGACATGCTCGAGCGCGAGTCCTTCTTTCCAACTGTTGCCATGCGAGACCAGACGTTGGACGTGAATCTTGGACAGCGGCCGTTCCGTTATCCACCTGGTCCGGACTGGACGCCTGTCTGCCTGGCGCCCGAGTCTTCCATCCAGCCGAGTAGCAGGGCCGGCATTATGGAGGTTCGGATGATGCAACATCATTTTCTTGCATTCTCGCTCATAGCAGGGGCCGGCGTAGCTAGAGAGGGGCAGGGGACGGCACCCCCTCTTTTAATAGGCTGACAAAATCTGGGGCGCCCCCTTTACAGTAGCTGTGGCGCCCCTGGTGCTGCTGGCGCGCCTAGTGCTGCTGGCGCCACTGGAGGTGCTGGCGCCCCTGGTGCTGCTGGCGCTACTGGTGCTGCTGGCGCGCCTAGTGCTGCTGGCGCCACTGGTGCTGCTGGCGCCTCTGGCTCTGGTGCTAGCCTCATCGATGACACCCCCTCCCCAATGATTGCGCCCTAAAGATGCACCTCACAGAAGCGATCCAATGAAGAAAACGTGACTACGCCCGTAACTCGTATTAGAGCAGAAGCATAACATTGATCTCGCAAGCAGTTCAATATTAATTTGATTCAAGCTAGGGGACGAGTTCACAATTCACTCAATGGCATAACGATTTTCCAGCGCAAGCCAAAAAAACGAGGCTTCAAATACGCCGAACCGAACTCGATCCGGGACAGCCTCGCCAAACGGGTTTGGGGCGCGAATTGCTTTTTAGACTCCTTTCTAAATCGCAGCAAAGAACTGCATGCTTAATAATTGTTGCACTTTCTTTTCGGTTGCTTTACTGTTTTCTACTCGGAGTACGTCTGGAATTATAGCTTATTGGCTTCAAGCTCGACATCGGTTTCCATTTTATCAAATATTTATCCTTGTCGCCGCCTTTTGTCCCCCTGCATGCCAATCGTTGCCTCTTATGCTAGCTTGTAATGAAACTATTTCCACATTTTTTCCACTAGTTGGTGCAAGCATAGAAAAAACACAGTAACAGTATACATGCAAACAGGCACTGGTTAGCTCGTAAAGAAAATCAAGAAAGCTCAAAGAAAACTACAGAAAAAATGATTTAGTGATTGATTAATCGAACACGCACACTGCTAACTAGTGGTGAACTAGCCTGATCCAACACCATTTCCCTACTCAAGTCTCGCTGAAACACCAACCCACCTTTATGTAAGGTAACTTCCTCACTTCCAAGGCTCGCTATGACACCCACCCCACTCCATTTCCTGACCCCTCGACTCGCTTTAACAAACACCTCACTCCCCCCAAGCCTCGCTGAGACACCCACCCCACTCCATTTCCTTACCCCTCGACTCGCTTTAACAAACACCTCACTCCCCCCAAGCCTCGCTGAGACACCCACCCCACTCCATTTCCTTACCCCTCGACTCGCTTTAACAAACACCTCACTCCCCCCAAGCCTCGCTGAGACACCCACCCCACTCCATTTCCTTACCCCTCGACTCGCTTTAACAAACACCTCACTCCCCCAAGCCTCGCTGAGACACCCACCCCACTCCATTTCCTTACCCCTCGACTCGCTTTAACAAACACCTCACTCCCCCCAAGCCTCGCTGAGACACCCACCCCACTCCATTTCCTTACCCCTCGACTCGCTTTAACAAACACCTCACTCCGCCCAAGCCTCGCTGAGACACCCACCCCACTCCATTTCCTTACCCCTCGACTCGCTTTAACAAACACCTCACTCCGCCCAAGCCTCGCTGAGACACCCACCCCACTCCATTTCCTTACCCCTCGACTCGCTTTAACAAACACCTCACTCCGCCCAAGCCTCGCTGAGACACCCACCCCACTCCATTTCCTTACCCCCAAGACTGGCTATGACACACATGATTTCTTTAGCACTTCATTTCACATATGCTTTTATGTTTTTTATTTTCTTTGTTTTCTTTGAACTGCACAATAATTTATCCAACTCTATTGTATTTTTAAAATATGCTCACTACTCACTCTTCTTGCTCAATTTTTCAACTATTGCGCAGGCCTCCAACCTACCGGCGGTTGACCAGAAATACGACATGATCAGGGAGAACAAGCCCCAGATCCGAGCTCCCAGCCCCAAGCCGAGGGGCAACGCTGGCGGCTCGGAGGGTCAGTCGGTCACGGTTCTGGAGAGTCGCACCGAGGTCAGTTGCTTTGAATTTCCCTATTTAAATTCCATTTAGGAAAACTAAGGTTAGTTCTGAGTTAGCTATTCTGTTGTTCAACTATGATTGTCTTTATACTCGCCGAAAGGACGTTGAAAAAGTTGAATCGCAGCGGCAGCAGCAACAAGCGGATGCGACTCGGAAGCAGCAGAATGAGGAGATTAGTGTCACTACTGTAAATAGGCGATTGTGAATTTTGAAGTCTTCTTTAAATAAAACGTATAAAACAGAAAATTCTTATTAATATTTATGTTTACACGAGTATGACATGCATGTTTTTGCATGCCTTTGATATATGACCATAAACATAAACATAAACTTAAGTATGCCATTGCAACACGGATATAGATTACAGTTAACGAAATGACAGTATTAATCAATATTTTTAACTGGAAGAAATGGGCAGTTCTATCAATTCAGATATTCTCATGCTGCCTTTGACCAAGCATTAAGTTTTTTACACCAGTGCATTATGCTGTAAACCAAATAGCAATATCCTTTTCTAAATGGAGATTCGATAAAATGCATGTCACTGGTTATGTAGTGGCGCATATGTTCCATATTATCTTACTCATTCTGTTTTTTTATCCATATTGGCTAGAAACCTGTCTATCGGTTCGTCCATGTTGACTAGATTAGCAATCCATTCTATTTCTGCATCCATGTATTGGCTAGATTAGCAATCCATTCTATTTCTGCATCCATGTATTGGCTAGATTAGCAATCCATTCTATTTCTGCATCCATGTATTGGCTAGATTAGCAATCCATTCTATTTCTGCATCCATGTATTGGCTAGATTAGCAATCCACTGCCATCCTATCGCAGAGCGAGCAAGTCGGCGAGCCCGAGGAGGAAATAGTGACGTACGTTGACGAGCACGGCAACACTGTCACGAAGAAGATTGTGCGCAGCAAGAAGACCCGCCAGGTGATCACCAGCAAGGTGATTGAGACGCGCGGCCCGGCAGTGCCGGAAGGCGACGCCGCCTCGTCTGAGCATTTGGAGAAGTCGGTGAGTGCAGTAAGATACTGTAAACGTGAGTGAGTCCGGTTAAGGGTTCAGGTGATAGAAGCCGCCTTCTAAATGGCGCAGGTGATAAGACCCAAATGGCCCAGGTGATGATAAACGCCTTCAAATGGCCCAGGTGATAAGAGTCATCCATCAGGTGGCCCAGACCCCAGGTGACAAAGGAGCCTTGAAACTTACTTGAAATTAAGCTTTTTAAATTGGCTTCAACTCATCGCAAATCTCCAATTCGGCAGATCAAGTCTGGCGCATCCAAGCTGACCCGCAAGGAGACTCGCACAGGCCGGCGCAATCCGGCCATCTACGAGGAGGGCGGCGAAGAGGACGATGTAAGATTTCATGCGCGGATACGTGGGGCAACCGTGTTCAACCCCTCCTTCACAAGCGGGTCAATCCAGGGCTTCAGGCTGTTCATTGTTGATTGAATAGCTTAACAGACTGACCTTAATAAATTTCTAGATATCTTAAGATTAGTACAAAATATTCTTTAATGTGTTCTTATCCTGTATAACACCACAATACACCACGATTCGCTCCAAGACTAAGGATTCTTTATCTGTCTTGATTGTGGCTCGACGAGGGTGAGAAAAGTGGAGCGTCTCCGCGCGGCTAGTGGGTTAGAAAATGGAGTGAGGTGGGTATTGCAGCGCGGCTAGTGGGTTAGAAAATGGAGTGAGGTGGGTGTCGCAGCGCGGCTAGTGGGTTAGAAAATGGAGTGAGGTGGGTATTGCAGCGCGGCTAGTGGGTTAAAAAATGGAGTGAGGTGGGTGTCGCAGCGCGGCTAGTGGGTTAGAAAATGGAGTGAGGTGGGTGTCGCAGCGCGGCTAGTGGGTGTAGGAAATGGAGTAAGGTGGGTGTCGCGGCGCGGCTAGTGGGTTAGAAAATGGAGTGAGGGAGGCGTCGCTGCGCGGCAAAGCTTTTTATGTCTGCTAGACTGTTGTCTTTATTTAATCAAATCATTGCTGATTGGTAAGAATCCAAGGCAATATGAATAGCTTTTGTATTGGTCTTTCTACGAGCTATGTCTAGAAGGGGACCTACATGAACTTAGTTAAATGACTATGAATGGTAGATTTTTTTAAAGGATTTGAGAAAGCTAATTTATTAGTTCCACTTCTAATGAAACTCATCCACTGTAACTCATTTTTTCCAGATTCTAAATGACATTATCTTCGAGCAGACCGGCCTAAGCCGAAAAGACAAAATCATGGACGAGAATGTAAACGATTTCAGCATGTCCACCATCGATGCCAGGAAATCGCCTCCGAAGCACGAGAGCGAAATCTAGAAGCGGTTCTTGCTCTCCCCCTTTGTCCGGTCCTAAATGCGTGTCGCACTAGTTACGAAATATTTAACAAAAACATTTCTTGCAGCCATTGAATACTTCTGACCAGCCATTGACAACTGCCTTTTTATATTTCTATGGATTAGTAATATATAGGCTGCGGTTACTCTAACTAGCTCGTGTATTTTGGCGAATGAAGGCCAGGATTATTTGAGCTCAAACGTGTAGTAAATTTAAAAGCCTGCAAAAATGAAGTGTATGTCATATTATGGCTAGATGCGAGTGAGACAAATGGAGTGAGGTGGGTGTCGCAGCGCGGCTAGTGGGTAAGGAAAAGAAGTGAGGTGGGTGTCGCAACGCGGCTACTGGATAAGGATATGGAGTGAGGTGGGTGTTGCAGCGCGGCTAGTGGGTAAGGAAAAGGAGTGAGGTGGGTGTCGCAGCGCGGCTAGTGGGTTAGGATATGGATTGAGGTGGGTGTAACCATTTAATGACTGTTGTTCAACACTGTAAATTAGAAATATCATCGTCAAGCCCTTTTATCTAGTGTTTTATTCATCAGCCAACCATTCTCTTCCCAAAGCGTGCCTCTGTTTCCCTATTGCCTTTTTAGTGCTATTTTTTTAGAATTTTGGATAAAAACCTTTGATGCACCTGCTTGTATCCATCAAGATTTTGTAAGAACATGCTGCCCGCTGAATATGAGCTAGAAAAGCCTTTTTGCGTGCTTGGTTAGAAATTTTTGGCCCAATATTTACTGCAGCCATTTTTGCATGCTTTTAAATTAATTGAAAACGGAACGGCCTTTTGTTGAATCGATTTAAGTTTTATTTCGACTGTATTTTTGTGATTGTTAAAAGTTAAAACAATTTTTATTTATTATTCAACATTTTCCATTACTGTACACTCATTACAAGGTGCTAAATTTATTCTAAAGGTGATTTTAAAGTCAGATAAAACGAAAAGCTATTAAAGTGATCTTCTAATTCGTCGCTACCGTTCTGATCTATGTAGTAATAATAAATGCTAAACATAGGCTGCCAGTAGTGTATGACGGCACTATAAGCAGTGTGACTTTTTTAGTCATGCAGCCCGACCGCTGATCTATGCTGCTTGTAAATTGCTGCCTAATTTAACAGTTATTCTATTAATTCAATACAGACCCTCATATCATGGCGTTGAAAAAAGCTGAAATTTTTATAATTGTTTTAATTGCAAATTTCATCTTTGTGTCACTAGCCGCGATTTTTCTGAAAATGCCTGCTTACTGAGTGAGAAATACACTACTACTGCTACTATTAGTAACTGAGCGTGTATGCATACTGTATGTCTAAAGAATTAAGTTAAATAAATTACAACCGAAAAATAGCAGGCAATATACCCTATGCTTTTTTGCCTGGAGCTCAGCTTTGCTACCCGGTCGCGGGACTGCGCGCCTCCGTGCTGATGCAAATATAATTAACCCGGCCTCTGTTTTTCTTATTTGCCTGTCTGCCTGCCTGCCTGCCTGCCTGCCTGCCTGCCTGCCTGCCTGTGTGTCTCTCTGTCTGTCTGTCTGTCTGTCTGTCTGTCTGTCTGTCTGTCTGTCTGTCTGTCTGTCTGTCTGTCTGTCTGTCTGTCTGTCTGTCTGTCTGCCTGTCTGTCTGTCTGTCTGTCTGTCTGTCTGTCTGTCTGTCTGTCTGTCTGTCTGTCTGTCTGTCTGTCTGTCTGTCTGTCTGTCTGTCTGTCTGTCTGTCTGTCTGTCTGTCTGTCTGTCTGTCTGTCTGTCTGTCTGTCTGTCTGTCTGTGTCTGTCTGCCTGTCTGCCAACCTGCCTGCCTTACTGCTTGTCTACGTAGTAATTTGAATTTCAGCCAAATTCTCCGACTCCTCTTTCTCTACTTGGCTTGTCTGTCTTCTACGCTCGTAATTGCAGGGAAATTTCTAGAAGCTTTCAGCAGGATGTCGATTGGTTTTTTAAAGCTGGTGAGGCTGTCAGATAGCCAAGGTAGTCCGGGAGTGAGACAGCTTTTCTCCCAAAGCTAACAAGTCAGTTCAAACAAGTCTTTTACATCGGTATTCGTCTTTTAACCCGTGGTCCCCATGATTTTAACTCGCGTTCTCACACCCGACAGCAATTTCCTGCTGTTCCGGTTGCCAGGAGCAACAACAGCTCAAAAATAGAGAAGATTGCAAAGTCAATAAGCAGGCAAATCAGCAGCAATGATCTTACACTAGTTTCATGGAAGCAGCTATAAATGAAAGCCACCCTGAAAATCAGATACACCTCTGGCTTGCGCGGTAATTGTAACTCTGCTTGCAACATGCTGGCCCTATTCTCTGCTCTGCTGCTCATCCACTGCATCTCTGGTAAGTTGAGAAGTCTTCATTTGTCATAAAAATAGCTAAAAAAGAACGATTGTAGAACGGCAACGCTTAGAATACGCGCACTTGCGTGTTTCTGAACGAATTTCGCAAGGCTTTGCGTTTTGAGCGTTATGTGAATGTGGTTTGGCCATAGACAAACTGATTCGAGAAATCTATAAAATTCTTCTAGAAAGACACACTACAGAGACGGGCTCAGCTAAAATTTCGTCACGACTTTGCTTGCTTATCAGTCTCAGGTAGCATTCGATGAAAAATAGCTTGATGAACTTTTATTGTCCATGGCACTTGTGCATAGAATGACAGCTGGGGTGAACTGAAGCAATGTGCAGAGTTACTTGGCTTGCTCAATGACACAAATTGTTCTGAGTGAGTCGAGAATCGAACCCCCGACTGCATAGAATAATACAGGTGCATGTGCTCGACTGTGATATACCAATCCTGAAGCAGAAATTTAAAACAAAAACAAAAATGAAAACTAAAATTTGCTTCAACTACCTTTAGGAATTTCTCTGTTTCTTAAGAAAGGCATCGACTTTTTGTGGTAAAGCAGCATTGGTGGGCCTTTCCGTCGTTTCCACGCTTAACGACTTCGAATTCGCATATTTAAACTATGCTCACTTTTCCGCAGCCTCGGCCGATTTCGAAGCTGTGCCGCAGACAACCTGCGCCTGCGTGGACTCCCCCTCTTCCATCACCGTCTCAAAGTCCGACTGCGTGTTGAAATGCCTGGCCAGTCCGACCTGCCGCTCGTTTCGATTCAACGACTCCACATCGGAGTGCGAGATGTCAACTAGCCGGGATGGCTGCTTCAACTACCTACCGGAGAATTCCACCTTGTACCGAAAATCTGGTAACATTGTTTACACTTGTACATGCATTTTTTACTTTGAACTCGTGAATGGCTGAAGCAGCAGGACGCCGAAAAACAACTCCAAATAAATAGGTTTCTGTAGTCTATGGCCCGGGTCCCAGTGGGGAATAAATAGGTTTCTGTAGTCTATGGCCCGGGTCCCAGTGGGGAATAAATAGGTTTCTGTAGTCTATGGCCCGGGTCCCAGTGGGGAATAAATAGGTTTCTGTAGTCTATGGCCCGGGTCCCAGTGGGGAATAAATAGGTTTCTGTAGTCTATGGCCGGACCCAAGCGGGGAATCAGTAGGTTTCAGTAGTCTATGGCCGGGTCCAAGCGGGGAATCAATAGGTTTCTGTAGTCTATGGCCGGGTCCAAGCGGGGAATCAATAGGTTTCTGTAGTCTATGGCCGGGTCCAAGCGGGGAATCAATAGGTTTCTGTAGTCTATGGCTGGACCCAAGAAGGGAATAAATAGGTTTCTGTAGTCTATGGCCGGGTCCAAGCGGGGAATCAATAGGTTTCTGTAGTCTATGGCCGGGTCCAAGCGGGGAATCAATAGGTTTCTGTAGTCTATGGCTGGACCCAAGAAGGGAATCAATAGGTTTCTGTAGTCTATGGCCGGGCCCAAATGTTCCTTGGAGAAGTGCGCAAATTTCTCTGAAAAACACTAGCAGACGGCCAAATGAATTTAGTGCCACTCACTATTGAAGCGGTTCATCCGTATGCTTTATTCTGTTTCCATCTATGATTTAAAAATCTATTTTCTCAGGATCCGAGCCCACGAATTCGACCAAGTGCCTGGTGCAGAAACGCTATAATAGCGCCGTGAGCTTCGAGCGAAGCTGGTCTGACTACGTCAATGGATTCGGCGACAAAACGAATTTCTGGCTAGGTGAGAGTTGTCACGAGGAATTGCTCTTATCTTCTTATTGCCTCTAGATTTGAAATTGTCTTTATAGATTTTCAAAGTATTTGTAGTTACATCGCAAGCAATGTAAGAAGCTTTATCACAGACCAATGAACCACATTTATTGCGTCCAACAGCATGCTTCAACTGCCTTAAATGGGTAAATTTGGATGTTGGGTACCGGTTATCAGGTATCGGGTATTGGGCATCGGGAATCGGGTACAGGGTATTGGGTATCGGGTACAGGGTATCGGGTACAGGGTATCCGGTACAGGGTATCGGATACAGGGTATCGGCCGGGTATCGGGTATCGAGTAAAAAGTATTGGGTATCGGGTTTTTGGTATCGGGTGTTGGGTATCGCGGGTATCGGGTTTTAGGTATCGGGTGTTGGGTATCGCGGGTATCGGGTTTTAGATATCGGGTGTCGGGTATCGGGTATCGGGTTTCGGGTATCGGGTATCGGGTGTTGGGTATCGGGTATCGGGTATCAGGTATAGGGTATCGGGTGTTGGGTATCGGGTATCGGGTATCAGGTATCGGGTATCGGGTGTTGGGTATCGGGTATCGGGTATCGGGTATCGGGTATCGGGTATCGGGTATCGGGTATCAGGTATAGGGTATCGGGTGTTGGGTATCGGGTATCGGGTATCAGGTATCGGGTATCGGGTGTTGGGTATCGGGTATCGGGTATCGGGTATCGGGTATCGGGTATCGGGTATCGGGTGTTGGGTATCGGGTATCGGGTATCGGGTATCGGGTGTTGGGTATCGGGTATCGGGTATCGGGTGTTGGGTATCGGGTATCGGGTATCGGTTGTTGGGTATCGGGTATCGGGTATCGGGTATCGGGTATCGGGTCTTGGGTATCGAATATCGGGTTTCGGGTATCGGGTATTGGGTGTTGGGTATCGGGTATCGGGTATCAGGTATCGGGTATCGGGTGTTGGGTATCGGGTATCGGGTATCAGGTATCGGGTATCGGGTGTTGGGTATCGGGTATCGGGTATCGGGTATCGGGTATCGGGTGTTGGGTATCGGGTATCGGGTATCGGGTATCGGGTATCGGGTATCGGGTATCGGGTGTTGGGTATCGGGTATCGGGTATCGGGTGTTGGGTATCGGTAATCGGGTATCGGGTGTTGGGTATCGGGTATCGGGTATCGGGTATCGGGTATCGGGTATCGGGTGTTGGGTATCGGGTATCGGGTATCGGGTATCGGGTATCGGGTATCGGGTGTTGGGTATCGGGTATCGGGTTTCGGGTATCGGGTGTTGGGTATCGGGTATCGGGTATCGGGTGTTGGGTATCGGGTATCGGGTATCGGGTATCGGGTATCGGGTATCGGGTATCAGGTACTCAGTAGCAGCAATTCAGCATGGCCGATCACCGCGCCGCAGGGCTGGACAGACTCCATCAGCTGACAAGTGGAAATGTGAGCGTGTCGATGTCCGTTCTGAGCGGTATTGACGGAAAATATTACAAATGCAAGTACCTCGACTTCACCGTGAAGGGCCCAACTGAAGGGTACGCCATGAACTACTCCAAGTACCAAAAGGGCTCCGTCAATTTCGGAGACTCAATGCTGGCCAGCCGAGGTGCCGAGTTCGCCACCTTCGATTATCCAGTGGGCTCGCCAGGCCAGGCCTGCTCGCAGGCTTACGGCAACAGCGGCTGGTGGTTCGGCACCGGAGACAACTGCAGCGAGGCCAATCCCAACGGCATTTTCGATCGTAATGGCGATATTGGCGACATCCAGTACATGGGCTGGTTCGGCGCCACGGGCCAGTGGGAGCCGCTGCAAATGTCCCAGATCTATCTGCACTTTTGATTCACTTTTAGCTTAAAGCCATCGCGGCCGATTTTGGCAGAAGGATAGGAAAATCCGTTTCCAAGAAAATTAATCAAAAATTTGCGTGTAAACTACTTCTGTTCAGTAGAAAGTTGAAGTGAAGAATTTTTTTTGTATTTCACGAGCTGGGACAAAACTCGCCGATGAGTATATATATAATCTAGGATATTCGAAACTTCTTGTGAACTATAAGATATTATATGACTTCTGTATTGCTAATAAGATAACCCTGAAAAATCTATGAATCTAAAAATCTAAAATATTTGCAGTTCCTATCTCGGTAAATGTTTTTTGGGCAAAGTCGATTGTCGCAATGTGATTTGAGTACACTAAATGATACTCTCATGTTATTTTGAGCACACTAAATGATACTCTCATGTTATTTTGAGTACACTAAATGATACTCTCATGTTATTTTGAGCACACAAAAGGATACTCTCATGTTATTTTGAGCACACTTAATGATACTCTTATGTTGCTATTTTGAGCACACTAAATGATAACTCTTATGTTGCTATTTTGAGCACACTAAATGATACTCTCATGTTATTTTGAGCACACTAGATGATACTCTTATGTTGCTATTTTGAGCACACTAAATGATAACTCTTATGTTGCTATTTTGAGCACACTAAATGATACTCTCATGTTATTTTGAGCACACCAAATGATACTCTCATGTTATTTTGAGCACACTAAATGATACTCTTATGTTGCTATTTTGAGCACACTAAATGATACTCTCATGTTATTTTGAGCACACTAGATGATACTCTTATGTTGCTATTTTGAGCACACTAAATAGTAATCTCATGTTATTTTGAGCACACCAAATGATACTCTCATGTTATTTTGAGCACACTAAATGATACTCTTATGTTGCTATTTTGAGCACACTAAATGATAACTCTTATGTTGCTATTTTGAGCACACTAAATGATAACTCTTATGTTGCTATTTTGAGCACACTAAATGATAACTCTTATGTTGCTATTTTGAGCAAACCAAATGGTTAATAAGATAATTAAAGGTGGGCAGTCAACCCGGGTCCAGAGATGAGGCAAGCAGCCATGGCCATTCCCCTGACCCCTGAGCATGCACAAGCATGACTCACAATCAGCGGCTTCTCATAATCAGTCAGCTCAGATACGTACACACTCAAAAAATTAAATTGCAAATTGCCTTCTGGATTTTAAAACCGAGTGCAAATAAGAGCTCCCGAATGGGTTTGTGTATATATTTTTTTTCTCTTCAAGACGCAACTGAAATCCAATTCAAAAAGAGATGCAAAGTAAAACAAAATCAACTGTCGGACGACGCGTGGCCGCCGAAGCCGCCGAAGCTGCCGCCGACTCGCTGCAGCGCCTGGCGGAACGTCGAGTCCTCGCTGAACTCAACAGCTAGCGGCAGAGGCAGCGGCTGCTGCGAGGCCGGCAGTCGAAGGCAGCTGGCCAGCAGGCGGTAGCGCTGCTCGAACTGCCGGTAGAAGGCGGCGTAGTCCGGCGAACTCACCCGGCGCTCCTGCTCGGACGCGCTCCAGCCGGCGTCTGTGTCCTGCTCCTGCGACACCTGCACCGGGATGGCCGCGCCAGAGTTCACGGTTA
>NIVC01001913.1:40000-195000 GCA_002269645.1 Macrostomum lignano | reverse complement strand
GCCACGCAGTCGAAGGATTCCATCAGCACGGCGATGTACTCGGCTGGAAACGTCAGAATATCGTCGCTGCTCTGCACCCCGGTGGCGAATTGGCTGCGCAGCAGGGCGGCTCCGCCCTCTTTGATGAGGAGCGACGCTGCCGAACCTTTGTTGAAGTAGATGGCCAGTCCGACTAGGGACAGGTAGAGGACTGCCTGCCCTGGGTGAGGGGTTCGCAGGGTCGCAGGTTGAAGTAGAATTCTTACCGGTAGAAAGTTGAGAGACGAGCATGAATGAAAATGTGATTAGATAGACTGAGACAACTGAACAGACGCAGCCAGACAGTCACATCCGAAGAGACATTCGGACAGACCCAGCCAGCCGGACGGACAGACAGACAGACAGACAGACAGACAGACAGACAGACAGACAGACAGACAGACAGACAGACAGACAGACAGACAGACAGACAGACAGACAGACAGACAGACAGACAGACAGACAGACACTAAGACACTAAGACACTAAGACACTAAGACAGACACTAAGACACTAAGACACTAAGACACTAAGACACTAAGACAGACAGACAGACACTAAGACACTAAGACACTAAGACAGACACTAAGACACTAAGACACTAAGACACTAAGACAGAGACAGGAAGACACCAGACAGATAGACACAGACTGGACAGACAGACAGACAGGAAGACACCAGACAGATAGACACAGACTGGACAGACAGACAGACAGGAAGACAGCAGACAGATAGGCACAGACTGGACAGTGAGCAGCGAAACAGCAGCAGGCACTGGCGGGCAGCTCACTGTGAAACATGGACCGTTTGTTGTTCTGGCAGCCCCGGTCGGCCACCTGGAAGATGGCAGTCGCCCCCGCATTGCTGCGGTCCATCAGCGATCGCAGTCGAGTGTAGTCGCCCTGCATCAGCAGGTTGGCCATCATCTTTGTGTTGGGATGCTCGGCAGAGAAAAATCCTTCGGGCACCTTCACCAGCCCGCGCTCGGCCAGAGGATCTGTCCGGTCCAAGTCCGTGTAGATAGGTGGCCGGGTGGCGAAAGACATGCTGATCAGCTGACTAGATGCTTAGCGCCGCGCTCGAACGGAATGAAAACTCGAACTCAGCTTAGCGAACTGAGCTGCCGTAGCTCCGTTGGACCCCAGGGACCATAGACACAGAAGTTTCTAAAAATAGAGCTTTTGCAAGTAACTACTTCTCTGAAGTAGCAATCAGCGCACACCCCCTTCGAGAAGCCAACAAAGAATGGAATAATTTTTTTGAATAAACTACATGTAGCTTCTGACGTCAGCCTTGGCACCTCAGCAACTCTCTCATCAGCCTTGGCATCTCAGCAACTCTCTCATCAGCCTTGGCATCTCAGCAACTCTCTCATCAGCCTTGGCATCTCAGCAACTCTCTCATCAGCCTTGGCATCTCAGCAACTCTCTCATCAGCCTTGGCATCTCAGCAACTCTCTCTCATCAGCCTTGGCATCTCAGCAATTCCCTCATCAGCCTTGGCATTTCAGCAATTCCCTCATCAGCCTTGGCATCTCAGCAATTCCCTCATCAGCCTTGGCATCTCAGCAACTCCCCCTGCAAGCAATTCCGCCCATTCCGCTGACTCGTGAGCGCAAAGAAGCCCGCCAATACTGTACACATGGACTTGACACACACGCTCACACAGGGTGTACAGCGGCCCTGACTTCCTAATCATCCGGTATGTACACTCTCTGTGACTTTGGGGTTGATCCTCATGGGCGGTGAATCGCAAGACATCCCCCAGGGGCTAACTTTTGTGCACACACAGCCCCGAATGAGTGCGGCCGCTCACGGAATCGAACCAGGGGTCTTGGCGCGGTAGTTTTCCGCTCTGCAATTTTTGGTTTCCGCAAATAAATAAGTGCGATTTACTCCTGAATACTACTTACTAGTTGTAAGTAGCTCAAATGCATACAGTCCGATTCGTTCCTGCCCTGTCAATCAAGCTGCAGTATCATCATCACGTGCCAGACGACAGTGCCAGCTTCTGCAGCAACCACTCGCCGATGCGGATGCGCCCTGCCGGAATTGGTAATCAGATCAGAGCGCACGCGAATAAACAAACCTGCCGCCGACACATTGATAATTCCGCGCGCTGCACGCATCGAAAGTGCTGCTGACAGAAAGACAACGGAAAGGAATGCCCGGAATGCGGATGGAAGCAGCTTCTGCTTCTTTCTTCTTTGCTTGTTGCAGAAATTCTTTTGCGGAATTCCTTTACGCTCGCAGTTCGGGTCGAAGCGAGAGAGACGAGTCCCACCCCAAAGCTCTTTAGTGTCCTTTTCTGTCCTCCCACATCCGCCACTCTGTAGTCAGACAAATCGCCGTTACTGGGGAAAATATGTTTTTTGGACTGCTTTTTTTGCCCGCCACCGACCCGCTCTCTACAGCCTGTTGACGGCTTCAATGATCGTTGCCGCCCTCTCTGCCGGGAGAGGTCACCAACATTGCAGATTGAAGTGATCTGGACTCTTGGACCCCGCCCTCCTAAACAGAAACCAAGCACTCTAGCGTGCCTGGAATGCGGGGCGGGGGTTGGGGCGCATCAGGTTTGACCCTCGCTGACTTCGGCCTGAGGTCAGGACCTCGGCTGGCATGCCTTTTCGCCGAATTTTTTTTAGGCGAGAATTTGGCAATAGGGAAATGCAAGACGGAAATCCAAAAGAGGGGGAGGGAGAAGTGGCGCTTCACTGATGCCGAACACACGCGCACCTCGCCGGGATGGCCGTGTTAATCCGGCCATCCCAATGGACACCTGATCGCGCGCGGCTACCTCAAGCAAAAACAACACTTTCAGCGGCTGAGGCGTTTAAATTGCCACCCATCGAGGCCCGCAAAGGAGTGGGCGGCGGAGGTGGGAGGTGGGAGGAGGTGGGCCTGGCCTGGATAGCTCGTACTCTCCGCTTGTTGCTTCCCTCTTGCTTGCTAATCTTGTGGATGTGCAGGATTTGTTTTGACAAACTGGCTAATTTTGAGTGCTGCAGTAGCGACTCAGCGCTCGGCTTGCTTTTAAAAAATTCAGCAGGCATTCGTTCGATGGAGTAAAGTTCCTTGTTAAGAACAAAATTTATTCCCCATTTCCGAAGCGAATATTCACTCAATTCCAGTGGGACTTGGCTGAAAAATATTTTTGCCGTTCGGTCTGCCTCAGAGTCCCACTTGATGAGCTGCAACTTGCTTCCGAAAATTCTACCCCACTGGGTGCTTCATCCTTCTTAACTGCAACTTGATTATTTCAGTAAATTCTGGGGATTTAGTCTGTACTTTCAATTAATAGGGCTGAAGTGATCCAAAACTGTCACAACAGTGCAGAAAGTTTATTGAATGCATGATGGCGTACAGTTGCTCCACTCACTAGTCACTCCAGCTAGCACCTGTGTCACTCCAGCTAGCCCCTGTGCCACTCCAGCTAGCACCTGTGTCACTCCAGCTAGCACCTGTGTCACTCCAGCTAGCACCTGTGTCACTCCAGCTAGCCCCTGTGCCACTCCAGCTAGCACCTGTGTCACTCCAGCTAGCACCTGTGTCACTCCAGCTAGCCCCTGTGCCACTCCAGCTAGCACCTGTGCCACTCCAGCTAGCACCTGTGTCACTCCAGCTAGCACCTGTGTCACTCCAGCTAGCACCTGTGTCACTCCAGCTAGCACCTGTGTCACTCCAGCTAGCACCTGTGCCACTCCAGCTAGCCCCTGTGCCACTCCAGCTAGCACCTGTGTCACTCCAGCTAGCCCCTGTGTCACTCCATCTAGCACCTGTGCCACTCCAGACAGCACCTGTGCCACTCCAGCTAGCCCCTGTGCCACTCCAGCTAGCACCTGTGTCACTCCAGCTAGCCCCTGTGTCACTCCATCTAGCACCTGTGCCACTCCAGACAGCACCTGTGCCACGCCACTCCAGACAGCACCTGTGCAACGCCACTCCAGACAGCACCTGTGCCACTCCAGACAGCACCTGTGCCACTCCAGACAGCACCTGTGCCACTCCAGACAGCACCTGTGCCACTCCAGACAGCACCTGTGCCACTCCAGACAGCACCTGTGCCACTCCAGACAACACCTGCAACCTACATTTTTCCATTTTTTTCCGCACAGACTTCAGGAATCCTTTCAAAATATTTCAAAATCGCTCCAATCATGAACCATTTAAGCACCTGTTGATTAGCAATTTGGGAAAAGTAATTAGCCAGCCAGGGATTAGAGCGGACTCAGATGTTTGAACACGAAGACACAAGAGCTCTATAGATAAATTAGCACGCAACAGCATTTCCAAGGCTTCACAGATTACCAAACACATTTCTTCAGCAAAAAGACGCAGAAAATGAGAAAGCAAATCAATGGAAGCCATCTCTAAGGTAATTAAGGGTGTCCCAGTATAAAAGATCGAACAGCCGGGCAATCATCGATGCCACACATTCCTCCTTCCGTTGCACAGACGAATTTCAGAACTCAAGCAATACTCGGGTGAGTAAAGGAAACGATATTAACTCTTTATTCTGCTGTCTGTGAAGTTGCACAATAATTCTTGGATTTATGCTTTTCAGTAGTCGCCAATGTCGAAGGCTTGCCAACTTCTCCTAGCGGTCAGCTGCTGCGTGGCCGCCTGCCTGCTGACGGACAGCCGGGCCGATGGCTTCATCGTGTCCTCGCCGAGCGGCAACAGCAACGGCGGGCATCGGTACCAGCGGCCGAGGAAGTCCTTCGAGCAGCCGGCGGCGGCGGCCGAGTGCAAAGCCGCCCGCTTCGGCCAACTGGTGGCCGAGTTCCGGACTGTCCGAGCGGCCTACCAGAGCCTGCTGGCCGAGTTGACTGCCTGCACGGAGGAGCTGCGGTACAAACTGGTGGCGGCTCCGCCAGTGAACTCCAACATGGACTGACTGAACAGTTGAGCTGACCTGATAGGGATGGCTCCCAGTTGGCGAAATTCAACACTGATCGGTTAAAATAAAGCTACTACTTATGACGCATACTACTCGTTGGCTTGTTTATTTCGCTGGGATTATGTTATTGAGTCTGTGGGCTTGTTTTACCTGAAGGAAAGGATCTTCGCTGGATTCAGTGGCAATTTCAGAGTCTTCATTGGTCTTTCATGATCTGCAGTTACCTGTGCCTGATGGTCTCTAGGGCATGGCTACCTCATGCTCTTCATCGGGTGCCTCATGACCATTAGTGGTCCTTCATTTATCATCACGGGTTCTTCTTGATATTTCGTGGTCCCTTGTAGTATTCATGATTCGTTTAAGATCCAGAGTGGTAGATCATGATCCTCAGTGGTCTGTCATGATCCTCAGTGGTATGTCATGATCCTCAGTGGTCTGTCATGATCCTCAGTGGTCTGTCATGATCCTCAGTGGTCTGTCATGATCCTCAGTGGTCTGTCATGATCCTCAGTGGTCTGTCATGATCCTCAGTGGTCTGTCATGATCCTCAGTGGTCTGTCATGATCCTCAGTGGTCTGTCATGATCCTCAGTGGTCTGTCATGATCCTCAGTGGTCTGTCATGATCCTCAGTGGTCTGTCATGATCCTCAGTGGTCCTCTAAAATCTCCAGTGGCTCCAGGCTTCCGTCAAAACCCTCAGGATCCAAAAGTAGGTCGCAGCCTACTACAAGTACTTAATCTTCACCTATCGTGTACGCTCGTAGGATCCTTATCTGGCTGCCGCAAGGCAATTGTTTCCGAGGGGGGGGGGGAGAAATCCCATGTGTCTTTGGCTCGGTTGATTGCTGTCATAGCCAATTCCACCAATTTGACTTCGACTTTGGTCGAATATTGGATCGGAATGCCCAACCCCACCCCCCTGCAGATGTTGCGCATCGCAGGGCAGCATCGTGGGGAATTTCAGCTATGCAAAAGTGCACACAGCTCTGGGTTGTCTTCGCTAGCCTAGGGGCCAGCCGACCAGGTTCTGCAAAATTAGCATTCTAGGAAAACTACATTTCTATCCGGAACTGCTGGTTGACAGTGAAAACTGCAAATGCAGAATTCTAAATCACTCTATATAGAATGGCGACATAATTGCCTAGTTACTTCTGGGAGCCGGAGTTCCCCCACCACATTCTAGGATTTCCTATCACATTCTAGGATTCCCTATCCTATTCTAGGATTTCCTATCACATTCAGGGATTCCCTATCGCATTCTGGGATTCCCCATCAATTCTGGTATTCCCAATCACATTATGGGATTCGCTATCGCATTCAGGGATTCCCAATTACATTCTGGGATTCCCCATCACATTCTGGTATTCCCTATTACATTCTGGGATTCCCTATTACATTCTGGGATTCCATATCGCATTCTGGGATTCCCTATCACATTCTGGGATCTTCAATCACATTATGGTATTCCCTATCACATTCTGGGATCTTCAATCACATTCTGGTATTCCCTATCACATTCTGGGATCTTCAATCACATTCTGGTATTCCCCATCACATTCAGGGATTCCCAATCACATTCTGGGATCCCCAATCACATTCTGGAATTCCCTATCACATTCTGGGATTCCCTATCACATTCGCGGATTCCCTATCACATTCGCGGATTCCCTATCACATTCCGGGATTCCCCATCACATTTTGAGATTCCCCATCACATTCTGAGATTCCCCTTTACCCTCAAGAATTCCCTCTTTACCTTCCAGGACAACCTGTTTCATAGTTTGCTTACTTTTTCAGCAGCTATACAATTTAAGAGGGCAGCACTAAGTAGGATCCAGCAAATCTAAATATACTAGATCTCTAACCAATTACTAAATGTAAGCGCTATCCTTGATTGAAATCAACGCTAAGAAGGTTAAAAAAGAGTTTAGCAAAATTTGACTAAAATCAAAAGCGTAAGATAAGGCAATCTGGATAATACAGTGCGCGATAATTCATTCTTGAGTAGTTAATCCTTGCTAAGTGCTATACGTGCCGCCAGAGCTGGTTGGTCAATATATACGAGTAGTTAGTGAGTGGGCGAGGCAGCCTTCTGCTCTCAAAGCAATCGTTGATATTGTTTCATTTTAGCAATGATTTTCTGGGCCTTGAAAAGAGAAAATACTAATATAGAGTAAAGAGTTAACGTTTTGGTAACATCCGATAAAAATTCGCTCTAAGGTGTCTTAAATTTGGTCAACTTGAACGCTCCATTAGCACCTCAGCTGGTTACCCCAATAGCACCTCAGCTGGTTACCCCATTAGCATCTCAGCTGGTTACCCCAATAGCACCTCAGCTGGTTACCCCATTAGCATCTCAGCTGGTTACCCCATTAGCACCTCAGCTGGTTACCCCATTAGCACCTCAGCTGGTTACCCCATTAGCACCTCAGCTGGTTACCCCATTAGCACCTCAGCTGGTTACCCCATTAGCACCTCAGCTGGTTACCCCATTAGCACCTCAGCTGGTTACCCCATTAGCACCTCAGCTGGTTACCCCATTAGCACCTCAGCTGGTTACCCCATTAGCACCTCAGCTGGTTACCCCATTAGCACCTCAGCTGGTTACCCCATTAGCACCTCAGCTGGTTACCCCATTAGCACCTAGTTACCATAGTAGCACCTCAGCTGGTTACCGCATTAGCATCTCATCTGTTTGCCCCTCTTTTTCCGCCAATTTTCCACCAATAATTTAGCAGGTAGGAAGACCGCAAAAGAGTATGTACATGTAGTTCTAGTATCTTCAGTGAAAAAGTACATTTATTAAGGTGCAATACTTACAGATAGGACGATGATATATTTTAGAAGAAGTATTACACAAATTATTACAAATTAAATGGCGCTTAGGCTTGACATTGTCAGGGCGAAAACTGCTAAAATAGAAATAGCTTTTGTCTATGGCAAAATCTGATAGATAGACTGTTCTCTTTGATTGCTAAGCAGTATATCCAAGCGGAGGCCGATCTACGGCTATTTAGATTTTAAAAAGCGACACAAAATAAACAATAGAAACAGCCCTAATAGCTGGCCTATTCTGGCCCGCTGGCTCAGTATTTTAACAACAGACAGGCAGACAGACAGACAGACAGACAGACAGACAGACAGACAGACAGACAGACAGACAGACAGACACACAGACAGACAGACAGACACACAGACAGACAGACAGACAGACAGACAGACAGACAGACAGACAGACAGACACACAGACAGACACACAGACAGAACTACTAAAAGGACAACAGTAAGTACTCGCAGAATAGATGTGTACAAAACTCATTAAGAAAACACATTGAAAGGGATGGGGAGTGTACAACGGTCCGGACTGGCAGCTCGCGCCAGGCCTCCACCAAACAATAGTCACTGTTATTTATCTCCCCACTCATCAGCGGGGAAAAACAAAGCATTTTGCACGGCGACGAGGTCGAGTTTCAGCATCAGAAGTCGAACCGCGATCCTGCATCGGCCTCGTCCCCGCCGACGCAGCCACCGCGGCAGCAGCGGCAGCAGCAGGCGCGCAGGCGACCTCCGGCCGCTTTAAATCCGGCCCGAGTTCGCCGATGGCACAGCCGGTTGCCGCAGAACACGTAGGCAAATGGGTCCAGGACGCTATTGAGGTGCACCAGCAGCTCCAGGTAGAAGCTGCAGGGCCTGAACAGCCCCGCTGGCAGCAGACCGAGCCACTCGGCGCCGGAAAGCGCCGCCCGCGGCGCCCGGCAGACGACAAAGAGCAGCACCAGCAGGACGAGGGTCCGCAGCGCCCGGCGGTGCTGCTTGGCCAGGATCTCGTTGATCACCTCCTCGGAGTCGCGCTGGCGAGCGTAGCGACGCGAATTGGCGTCCAGAGACAGTCGCTGCATCGACTGCAGGCTCAGGCGGGTGTCGCCGCGGTGCAAAGGAGTCGCGGTTCCGCCGACCGGGCCGGCGCCTCCGGTGCAGCCAACAACGCCCAAATCGCAGAGGGTGTTCCTCCGCTGCGGCCTCTCCAGGAGTTTGGCGGCGCCGGCGGAGGTGGCAGCGGCGGCGGCTGTCTGTCCGACATTGACGGGGACGGAGCACTTCCTGGCGGCGGGGCCGCACGGCTTTCCTGTGGTCAGCAGCTGCCTGGTGGAGCCGCCGCCGCCGCCGCCACCGCAGTCGGTTGAGTAGCCCGAGTGCCTGCGCAGGAACTTGAGCTTCCTGCTCCGTTCAATCTGCCGGCAGATGGTGAAGTTGCAGACGGCCAAGGCGCACAGGGCGGCGGCGAATTCGGCGACAATGTGCAGCCGCTGGAAGAGGCGACGGCCGTCCGGGCCCAAGCCGAGTCTGGGCGCCTGGCCGACGGTGCACAGCACCCAGGCGAGGCCGGCCAGCAGCATGGGGGTGAGCCGGCGGTGGCTCAGGCGGTACTTGATCGGCCGGAACACCAGGCAGGTTCGGTCGATTGTCACGGCCACTACGGCACAGACGGAGGCTGACTGGGCGGCCTGCACGGCGGCCTCGGTCCAGCGGGCCGCCCGAGAGTGGCCGGCGGCCGGCGGCCAGACGTAGAAATACCAGGCGGCCGGGGTGAGCAGCGTGACCAGCAGGTCGGCCAGCGCCAGGTTGCCAACAAAAATCGAGTGCAACTTCGACTGGGCGCCGCGGCGGAGGGTCAGCGCCAGGGCGACGGCGTTGGCGGCGGCGCCGGCCAGGAGAATGACGGCGACGCCAGATGCGCCGAGGGCCGTCTCCAGCTGGCGTGGTGGCCGGTTTTGTAAGTCGCTGGAATTGTCGGTGGCCATCAGACTGACAGGCTGCGGTGGTGGATGCGTGGGCGGAGGCAGCGGGATAACAGAACAGCTGGGGCAGCGGCGGAGCGCCCCCGGTGCCGCTAAAATAGTCCATGGTGGGGGTGCTGGCGAGGCACTCGGGGTTGGGGGGAGGGGCGGCCAGGGAGGGGACGCTGGGGATGGATTGGTGGTTGGGGAAGAAGGGACGGCTGTGATGGAGGGTGTAGGGAGTGCTGAATACGGTGGGTCGGGGAGGGGGTGAGGGGAATAGCAGGGGGCGGATAAAAGCCGGCCAGCTCTATAGCCGGCCCGATTCCCAATTGACAAGAAAGTCGCCCAGCGCTGCGCAATTGCAAACGTTGACGCCACGGGGTTGGGTCGCAACAAAGATGGAGGTTTAAAAGAAGGAAGTGGAGAGTCAGCAGACTTGGCTTTTATCCAAGACTTTGTGGGCGGAGGCGAAAAAAATGAAATTTTCCTAATGCAACGATACAGTTGGGTCCATTAGCGAAGACAAAGGACAAGACTCTTGACTTCAGCGTGGGAGGCCGGCCTGACTACCCGGCTATCTGATTATATTCCAGATTCAAAGAGTTCAATTAAGAATTCTTTTTATTCGCATTGTGGCAGCGGCTTCTCGACAGTCATGCATTGCAGGCGGCATGACTGCCAAATTGAAAATTGCTCTGTACTTTTCGGTTAGTGCCATTCATTTCGGTCATTGTTGATCACCAACTCGTATCTTCGGTCATTGTTGATCACCAACTCGTATCTTCGGTCATTGTTGATCACCAACTCATATCTTCGGTCATTGTTGATCACCAACTCGTATCTTCGGTCATTGTTGATCACCAACTCATATCTTCGGTCATTGTTGATCACCAACTCATATCTTCGGTCATTGTTGATCACCAACTCATATCTTCGGTCATTGTTGATCACCAACTCATATCTTCGGTCATTGTTGATCACCAACTCGTATTTTCGGTCATTGTTGATCAATATTTTCAGTCATTGTTGATCACTATTTTCAGTCATTGTTGATCACTATTTTCAGTCATTGTTGATCACTATTTTCAGTCATTGTTGATCACTATTTTAGTCATTGTTGATCACTACTTTCGGTCATTGTTGATCAATATTTTCAGTCATTGTTGATCACTATTTTCAGTCATTGTTGATCACTATTTTCAGTCATTGTTGATCACTATTTTCAGTCACTGTTGATCACTATTTTCAGTCATTGTTGATCACTATTTTCGGTCATTGTTGATCACTATTTTCAGTCATTGTTGATCACTATTTTCAGTCATTGTTGATCACTATTTTCAGTCATTGTTGATCACTATTTTCAGTCATTGTTGATCACTATTTTCAGTCATTGTTGATCACTATTTTCAGTCATTGTTAATCACTATTATAAGTCATTGTTGATCACTATTTTCAGTCATTGTTGATCACTATTATAAGTCATTGTTGATCACTATTTTTAGTCATTTTCTTCCTTCGCATCATTGTAGCTATGGTGCGCGGACATTGCTAAAATTGTAAAAAATTAGCAAAAACTGTATACTACTGCAATTTGCCACTCATGGCTGTTTTCAAAATGTATGCAGCACTGCCTGGGACATCCAAGAGATCTTGAAGAACCGAAGCCTCATAAAGCAAGAGTAATTAGAGAGCTTCCGTGTGAGGCGGGCGGTATCACGGAGGCGTGCAAAAGCAAATTTAAGGCGAGAAGGAGAAAGGGGCTTTAATGGCAGCTCTTTAAAAGTAAGAAAAGTGAGCTCATCTCAACTGCGACTGCTTGGGAGGATTGGGAAAGTGATTGAGGGACAGAAGCTCAAACCCCAGGCAGAACCGCCCCCTCCCGATCCAGGCCAGCCCCAGCTGCTCATCCAGGGCTGAATAAGAGAAGGCGCGGCAAAGCTTGACCTGAGATGAACTCATCTCGCCGCCGCCCCCACGCCGCCCAGCCAACCAAACCAAAACGTGGCAGGAGTGAGGTGCGGAGTGCGGGGGCAGCAGCTGACTGAGTAGCGATGAGGCCAGGTTTAAGTAGGTGCCCTGGGAGGCTGAGGGGGACGAGCGGACAACAACGCAGCCCCCCTCGTATGCGCCGTCACGCACGGACGTCCCGGCTCGAGTCGGAGAGAATCCAAGCCTCAGGGAATGAGCCTGCAATTTGGCTTTGGTTCTCACCCACTGGCTCACTCTCACCCAATGTCTCACTCTCACCCTCTGTCTCACTCTCACCCAATGTCTCACTCTCCCCCTCTGTCTCACTCTCACCCAATGTCTCACTCTCACTCACTGTCTCACTCTCACCCAATGTATCACTCTCACCCTCGGTCTCACTCTCACCCAATGTCTCACTCTCACCCTCTGTCTCACTCTCACCCAATGTCTCACTCTCACCCTCTGTCTCACTCTCACCCAATGTCTCACTCTCACTCACTGTCTCACTCTCACCCAATGTATCACTCTCACCCAATGTCTCACTCTCACCCTCTGTCTCACTCTCAACCATTGTCTCACTCTCAACCAATGTCTCACTCTCACCCTCTGTCTCACTCTCACCCAATATCTCACTCTCACCCAATGTCTCACTCTCACCCACTGTCTCACTCTCAACCAATGTCTCACTCTCACCCTCTGTCTCACTCTCACCCAATGTCTCACTCTCCCCCACTGTCTCACTCTCACCCAATGTCTCACTCTCACCCACTGTCTCACTCTCACCCAATGTCTCCCCCTCACCCACTGTCTCACTCTCCCCCTCTGTCTCACTCTCACCCACTGTCTCAC
The DNA here is from genome assembly GCA_002269645.1 of Macrostomum lignano. Classification (NCBI taxonomy): domain Eukaryota; kingdom Metazoa; phylum Platyhelminthes; family Macrostomidae; genus Macrostomum; species Macrostomum lignano. Next base: position 182,485 of record NIVC01001913.1, on the reverse strand, counting down.
TCTCCCCCTCTGTCTCACTCTCCCCTCTGTCTTACTCTCACCCACTATCTAACTCTCACTCACTGTCTCACTCTCACCCAATGTCTCACTCTCACCCACTGTCTCACTCTCAATCTCTGTCTCCCCCTCACCCCACTGTCTTACTCTCACCCACTGGCTCACTCTCACCCAATGTCTCACTCTCACCCTCTGTCTCACTCTCAACCATTGTCTCACTCTCAACCAATGTCTCACTCTCACCCTCTGTCTCACTCTCACCCAATATCTCACTCTCACCCAATGTCTCACTCTCACCCACTGTCTCACTCTCAACCAATGTCTCACTCTCACCCTCTGTCTCACTCTCACCCAATGTGTCTCACTCTCCCCCACTGTCTCACTCTCACCCAATGTCTCACTCTCACCCACTGTCTCACTCTCACCCAATGTCTCCCCCTCACCCACTGTCTCACTCTCCCCCTCTGTCTCACTCTCACCCACTGTCTCACTCTCCCCCTCTGTCTCACTCTCCCCTCTGTCTTACTCTCACCCACTATCTAACTCTCACTCACTGTCTCACTCTCACCCAATGTCTCACTCTCACCCACTGTCTCACTCTCAATCTCTGTCTCCCCCTCACCCCACTGTCTTACTCTCACCCACTGGCTCACTCTCACCCAATGTCTCACTCTCACCCACTGGCTCACTCTCACCCAATGTCTCACTCTCCCCCTCTGTCTCACTCTCACACACGTGACCTTGATTTACTTCCTGTCAGTCCATCAAATGCTCTCGGTGTAAATCGGGGAGAATTTTTCTAAGCGCTTAAATCCAGGGAAGCGGCATCCCCGTCTGCGTGTATCTCCCGCAGGCAGGTATCGTTCGCAATAGGGTACACGCAAGCACCGAAATCCTGAGCAGAATTGCATAAGGCAAATTGGGCTCAGGCAGTTGAATAGCCTGGAGAGAGTCCTCAAACAGAAGCAGAGAGAGCTCCGCAGAGCAGCAGAAGGAGACTCTGATGAAGCCAGCGGGCGGCTTCTCGATTTCCTCGGCCGGAAGAGCGCACGCGCTCGGTGGGGTGGGGCAACAAGGAAAAAATATATAGATACATTTGAGAGGCCGAAGCGAGTCCAGAGCCCCACTTAACTTCTTTTCATCCGCTGGTTTTATCCGCCATATCAGCCTTCTTCGAGAGACTGCTTTGCCCAGCAACGATTCTTAGCCGAAATCCGGTCAACCAGAGGGCGGAGCTGCAGATGAGAAAGATTTTGATGAGGGCCTTTCCTTGCTGGCTATAAAAAGAAAATGTCCTTGTTGCCAACGATAAAAGTGCAGCGTTCTGTTGCTTGTCATAAGAGAATGATATAATTGATGGAAGATAACTATTCACAGGTGGCCTTCGTTGACATCGGTCCCACAACCAGCTCTGAGGCAGTTCTGCCCGTTCCACTGACTCCTGAGCACTTTCAAGCGCACCAATACTGTACGCAAGCACTGCACTCATGCACACAGGCTGTACTGCAACCCTGACTTTCTGTCTCTGTCTCTGCCTCACTCTCTGTCTCACTCTCAATCTCTGCCTCACTCTCAATCTCTGACTCACTCTCAATCTCTGTCTCACTCTAAATCTCTGTCTCAATCTCAATCTCTGTTTCACTCTCAATCTCTGTCTCACTCTCAATCTCTGTCTCACTCTCAATCCCTGTCTCACTCTCAATCTCTGTCTCACTCTCAATCTCTGTCTCACTCTCAATCCCTGTCTCACTCTCAATCTCTGTCTCACTCTCAATCTCTGTCTCACTCTCAATCTCTGTCTCAATCTCAATCTCTGTTTCACTCTCAATCTCTGTCTCACTCTCAATCTCTGTCTCACTCTCAATCCCTGTCTCACTCTCAATCTCTGTCTCACTCTCAATCTCTGTCTCACTCTCAATCCCTGTCTCACTCTCAATCTCTGTCTCACTCTCAATCTCTGTCTCACTCTCAATCTCTGCCTCACTCTCAATCTCTGACTCACTCTCAATCTCTGTCTCACTCTCAATCCCTGTCTCATTTTCAATCTCTGTCTCACTCTCAATCTCTGTCTCACTCTCAATCTCTGTCTCACTCTCAATCCCTGTCTCACTCTCAATCTCTGTCTCACTCTCAATCTCTGTCTCACTCTCAATCCCTGTCTCACTCTCAATCTCTGTCTCACTCTCAATCTCTGTCTCACTCTCAATCTCTGTCTCACTCTCAATCTCTGTCTCACTCTCAATCTCTGCCTCACTCTCAATCTCTGACTCACTCTCAATCTCTGTCTCACTCTCAATCCCTGTCTCACTCTCAATCTCTGCCTCACTCTCAATCTCTGTCTCACTCTCAATCTCTGACTCACTCTCAATCTCTGTCTCACTCTCAATCCCTGTCTCATTTTCAATCTCTGTCTCACTCTCAATCTCTGTCTCACTCCCAATCTCTGTCTCACTCTCAATCTCTGTCTCACTCTCAATCTCTGTTTCACTCTCAATCTCTGTCTCACTCTCAATCTCTGTTTCACTCTCAATCTCTGTCTCACTCTCAATCTCTGTCTCACTCTCAATCTCTGTTTCACTCTCAATCTCTGTCTCACTCTCAATCTCTGTCTCACTCTCAATCTCTGTCTCACTCTCAATCTCTGTCTCACTCTCAATCTCTGTCTCACTCTCAATCTCTGTCTCACTCTCAATCTCTGTCTCACTCTCAATCTCTGCCTCACTCTCAATCTCTGACTCACTCTCAATCTCTGTCTCACTCTCAATCCCTGTCTCACTCTCAATCTCTGTCTCACTCTCAATCTCTGTCTCACTCTCAATCTCTGTCTTGTTGTAACCCGGGTCGGCTTGGGTGCCCAGTCCCGAGTACAATATATATATTATATGTGATATAACAGACGTTGTGACGCTCTGTCTGTACTTTTATGAATACGACGAGCAGGCGTGGCGACGCTCTGCGATAATAATTCGATCCCTCTGGTGTTGTGACACTCAGAGTTCACGCTGCGGCTCGAGGTATGGTGACACTCTTGAGTGCTTCTATTCTCTATACCGTAGGGCGTACGCAATATATATGGTAAACGGTACCGTACTACAGAAGCTATGTGGTCTCCCGGCGTTATGACGCTCTGGCAAGAATTCGGCCTAGCAAGCTTCCCGAAAAGAAAGGACTCAAACAGCAGGCGGCTTACCAGTGGCCAGATGACTGTTCCCCGTTTATTATTCGCAGGTCTCAAGCGCAGTTTCCGACTTCTTCTTAATTCTCCAAGACTCTTCTCAATTAGGCTATTGTGTTTCTTTTATCGAAGTAGCTAATGTTGCTGTTTCTTTTATCGAAGTAGCTAATGTTGCTGTTTCTTTTATCAGGTCTCGCGCTTGCACTCTCGGAGCACACCAAAACACAAAAAGCACGCAGGAGGTGGGCAAGAGCCAGAGTCGCACCATAAATAGCACCCAAACCCTGGGGCAGACGGCCCCACCGGCTAAGCTCACCAAAACAAACCACGCCGGCCCAGCCAATCAAAACCCCGCCTAAGGGGGGAGGGGCAGCACCCGCGCCAAAGCTGGCCCGGCCGCAGCCAACCAGCCCTGAGCACGGGGCAGGGGCACGGCTGGGGAGGGGCACGCGCAAAGCCCGGCCGGCGGCCAAACCCTGCCACGCCCGCCAACCCCCCCAACCAGCCCCAAAGTGCAACGCGCCCTGCCAACTGACAAGGGCGCATGCACTACAGTCTCACTCTCAATCTCTGCCTCACTCTCAATCTCTGTCTCACTCTCAATCTCTGACTCACTCTCAATCTCTGTCTCACTCTCAATCTCTGTCTCACTCTCAATCTCTGTCTCACTCTCAATCTCTGTCTCACTCTCAATCTCTGTCTCACTCTCAATCTCTGTCTCACTCTCAATCTCTGTCTCACTCTCAATCTCTGTCTCACTCTCAATCTCTGTCTCACTCTCAATCTCTGTCTCACTCTCAATCTCTGTCTCACTCTCAATCTCTGTCTCACTCTCAATCTCTGTCTCACTCTCAATCTCTGTCTCACTCTCAATCTCTGTCTCACTCTCAATCTCTGTCTCACTCTCAATCTCTGTCTCACTCTCAATCTCTGTCTCACTCTCAATCTCTGTCTCACTCTCAATCTCTGTCTCACTCTCAATCTCTGTCTCACTCTCAATCTCTGACTCACTCTCAATCTCTGTCTCACTCTCAATCCCTGTCTCACTCTCAATCTCTGTCTCACTCTCAATCTCTGTCTCACTCTCAATCTCTGTCTCACTCTCAATCTCTGACTCACTCTCAATCTCTGTCTCACTCTCAATCCCTGTCTCACTCTTCAATCTCTGTCTCACTCTCAATCTCTGCTGTCTCACTCTCAATCTCTGTCTCACTCTCAATCTCTGACTCACTCTCAATCTCTGTCTCACTCTCAATCCCTGTCTCACTTCAATCTCTGTCTCACTCTCAATCTCTGCCTCACTCAATCTCTGTCTCACTCTCAATCTCTGACTCACTCTCAATCTCTGTCTCACTCTCAATCTCTGTCTCACTCTCAATCTCTGTCTCACTCTCAATCTCTGTCTCACTCTCAATCTCTGTCTCACTCTCAATCTCTGTCTCACTCTCAATCTCTGTCTCACTCTCAATCTCTGTCTCACTCTCAATCTCTGTCTCACTCTCAATCTCTGTCTCACTCTCAATCTCTGTCTCACTCTCAATCTCTGTCTCACTCTCAATCTCTGTCTCACTCTCAATCTCTGTCTCACTCTCAATCTCTGTCTCACTCTCAATCTCTGACTCACTCTCAATCTCTGTCTCACTCTCAATCTCTGCCTCACTCTCAATCTCTGACTCACTCTCACCCCTGTCTCACTCTCACCCACTGTCTCACTCTCACCCACTGTCTCACTCTCACCCAATGTCTCACTCTCACCCACTGTCTCACTCTCACCCACAGTCTCACTCTCAATCTCTGACTCACTCTCAATCTCTGTCTCACTCTCAATCCCTGTCTCACTCTCAATCTCTGTCTCACTCTCAATCTCTGCCTCACTCTCAATCTCTGTTCACTCTCAATCTCTGTCTCACTCTCAATCTCTGTCTCACTCTCAATCTCTGTCTCACTCTCAATCTCTGTCTCACTCTCAATCTCTGTCTCACTCTCAATCTCTGTCTCACTCTCAATCTCTGTCTCACTCTCAATCCCTGTCTCATTTTCAATCTCTGTCTCACTCTCAATCTCTGTCTCACTCTCAATCTCTGTCTCACTCTCAATCCCTGTCTCATTTTCAATCTCTGTCTCACTCTCAATCTCTGACTCACTCTCAATCTCTGTCTCACTCTCAATTCCTGTCTCATTTTCAATCTCTGTCTCACTCTCAATCTCTGTCTCACTCTCAATCTCTGTCTCACTCTCAATCCCTGTCTCACTCTCAATCTCTGTCTCACTCTCAATCTCTGACTCACTCTGAATCCCTGTCTCACTCTCAATCTCTGTCTCACTCTCAATCTCTGTCCCACTCTCAATCTCTGACTCACTCTCAATCCCTGTCTCACTCTCAATCCCTGTCTCACTCTCAATCTCTGACTCACTCTCAATCTCTGTCTCACTCTCAATCCCTGTCTCATTTTCAATCTCTGTCTCACTCTGAATCTCTGTCTCACTCTCAATCTCTGTCTCACTCTCAATCTCTGTCTCACTCTCAATCTCTGTCTCACTCTCAATCTCTGCCTCACTCTCAATCTCTGACTCACTCTCAATCTCTGACTCACTCTCAATCCCTGTCTCACTCTCAATCTCTGACTCACTCTCAATCTCTGCCTCACTCTCAATCTCTGTCTCACTCTCAATCTCTGACTCACTCTCAATCTCTGTCTCACTCTCAATCCCTGTCTCTTTTTCAATCTCTGTTTCACTCTCAATCTCTGTCTCACTCTCAATCTCTGTTTCACTCTCAATCTCTGACTCACTCTCAATCTCTGTCTCACTCTCAATCTCTGTCTCACTCTCAATCTCTGTCTCACTCTCAATCCCTGTCTCACTCTCAATCTCTGTCTCACTCTCAATCTCTGTCTCATTCTCAATCTCTGTCTCACTCTCAATCTCTGTCTCACTCTCAATCTCTGTCTCACTCTCAATCCCTGTCTCACTCTCAATCTCTGTCTCACTCTCAATCTCTGCCTCACTCTCAATCTCTGTCTCACTCTCAATCTCTGACTCACTCTCAATCTCTGTCTCACTCTCAATCTCTGCCTCACTCTCAATCTCTGACTCACTCTCAATCCCTGTCTCACTCTCAATCTCTGTCTCACTCTCAATCCCTGTCTCACTCTCAATCTCTGTCTCACTCTCAATCTCTGTCTCACTCTCAATCTCTGTCTCACTCTCAATCTCTGTCTCACTCTCAATCTCTGTCTCACTCTCAATCTCTGTCTCACTCTCAATCTCTGTCTCACTCTCAATCTCTGTCTCACTCTCAATCTCTGTCTCACTCTCAATCTCTGTCTCACTCTCAATCTCTGTCTCACTCTCAATCTCTGTCTCACTCTCAATCTCTGTCTCACTCTCAATCTCTGTCTCACTCTCAATCTCTGTCTCACTCTCAATCTCTGACTCACTCTCAATCTCTGTCTCACTCTCAATCCTGTCTCACTCTCAATCTCTGTCTCACTCTCAATCTCTGCCTCACTCTCAATCTCTGTCTCACTCTCAATCTCTGACTCACTCTCAATCTCTGTCTCACTCTCAATCTCTGTCTCACTCTCAATCTCTGTCTCACTCTCAATCTCTGTCTCACTCTCAATCTCTGTCTCACTCTCAATCCCTGTCTCACTCTCAATCTCTGTCTCACTCTCAATCTCTGCCTCACTCTCAATCTCTGTCTCACTCTCAATCTCTGACTCACTCTCAATCTCTGACTCACTCTCAATCTCTGACTCACTCTCAATCTCTGTCTCACTCTCAATCTCTGACTCACTCTCAGTCTCTGTCTCACTCTCAATCTCTGTCTCACTCTCAATCTCTGTCTCACTCTCAATCTCTGTCTCACTCTCAATCTCTGTCTCACTCTCAATCTCTGTCTCACTCTCAATCCCTGTCTCACTCTCAATCTCTGTCTCACTCTCAATCTCTGCCTCACTCTCAATCTCTGTCTCACTCTCAATCTCTGACTCACTCTCAATCTCTGTCTCACTCTCAATCTCTGCCTCACTCTCAATCTCTGACTCACTCTCAATCTCTGACTCACTCTCAATCTCTGTCTCACTCTCAATCCCTGTCTCTTTTTCAATCTCTGTTTCACTCTCAATCTCTGTCTCACTCTCAATCTCTGTTTCACTCTCAATCTCTGCCTCACTCTCAATCTCTGTCTCACTCTCAATCTCTGTCTCACTCTCAATCTCTGTCTCACTCTCAATCTCTGTCTCACTCTCAATCTCTGTCTCACTCTCAATCTCTGTCTCATTCTCAATCTCTGTCTCACTTTCAATCTCTGTCTCACTCTCAATCTCTGACTCACTCTCAATCTCTGTCTCACTCTCAATCTCTGTCTCACTTTCAATCTCTGCCTCACTCTCAATCTCTGTCTCACTCTCAATCTCTGACTCACTCTCAATCTCTGTCTCACTCTCAATCTCTGCCTCACTCTCAATCTCTGACTCACTCTCAATCCCTGTCTCACTCTCAATCTCTGTCTCACTCTCAATCCCTGTCTCACTCTCAATCTCTGTCTCACTCTCAATCCCTGTCTCACTCTCAATCTCTGACTCACTCTCAATCTCTGTCTCACTCTCAATCTCTGTCTCACTCTCAATCTCTGTCTCACTCTCAATCTCTGTCTCACTCTCAATCTCTGCCTCACTCTCAATCTCTGACTCACTCTCAATCTCTGTCTCACTCTCAATCCCTGTCTCACTCTCAATCTCTGTCTCACTCTCAATCTCTGCCTCACTCTCAATCTCTGTCTCACTCTCAATCTCTGACTCACTCTCAATCTCTGTCTCACTCTCAATCCCTGTCTCATTTTCAATCTCTGTTTCACTCTCAATCTCTGTCTCACTCTCAATCTCTGTTCACTCTCAATCTCTGTCTCACTCTCAATCTCTGTCTCACTCTCAATCTCTGTCTCACTCTCAATCTCTGTCTCACTCTCAATCTCTGTCTCACTCGCAATCTCTGTCTCACTCTCAATCTCTGTCTCACTCTCAATCTCTGTCTCACTCTCAATCTCTGTCTCACTCTCAATCTCTGTCTCACTCTCAATCTCTGTCTCACTCTCAATCTCTGTCTCACTCTCAATCTCTGCCTCACTCTCAATCTCTGTCTCACTCTCAATCTCTGACTCACTCTCAATCTCTGTCTCACTCTCAATCTCTGACTCACTCTCAATCTCTGTCTCACTCTCAATCTCTGCCTCACTCTCAATCTCTGACTCACTCTCAATCTCTGTCTCACTCTCAATCTCTGTCTCACTCTCAATCCCTGTCTCATTTTCAATCTCTGTCTCACTCTCAATCTCTGTTTCACTCTCAATCTCTGTCTCACTCTCAATCCCTGTCTCATTTTCAATCTCTGTCTCACTCTCAATCTCTGTCTCACTCTCAATCTCTGTCTCACTCTCAATCCCTGTCTCATTTTCAATCTCTGTCTCACTCTCACCCACTGTCTCACCCTCACCCACTGTCTCACTCTCACCCACTGTCTCACTCTCACCCACTGTCTCACTCTCACCCACTGTCTCACTCTCCCAATGTCTCACTCTCACCCACTGTCTCACTCTCACCCACAGTCTCACTCTCAATCTCTGACTCACTCTCAATCTCTGTCTCACTCTCAATCCCTGTCTCACTCTCAATCTCTGTCTCACTCTCAATCTCTGCCTCACTCTCAATCTCTGTTTCACTCTCAATCTCTGACTCACTCTCAATCTCTGTCTCACTCTCAATCTCTGTCTCACTCTCAATCTCTGTCTCACTCTCAATCTCTGTCTCACTCTCAATCTCTGTCTCACTCTCAATCTCTGTCTCACTCTCAATCTCTGTCTCACTCTCAATCTCTGTCTCACTCTCAATCTCTGTCTCACTCTCAATCCCTGTCTCACTCTCAATCTCTGTCTCACTCTCAATCCCTGTCTCATTTTCAATCTCTGTCTCACTCTCAATCTCTGTCTCACTCTCAATCTCTGTCTCACTCTCAATCCCTGTCTCACTCTCAATCTCTGTCTCACTCTCAATCTCTGACTCACTCTCAATCTCTGTCTCACTCTCAATCCCTGTCTCATTTTCAATCTCTGTCTCACTCTCAATCTCTGTCTCACTCTCAATCTCTGTCTCACTCTCAATCCCTGTCTCATTTTCAATCTCTGTCTCACTCTCACCCACTGTCTCACCCTCACCCACTGTCTCACTCTCACCCACTGTCTCACTCTCACCCACTGTCTCACTCTCACCCACTGTCTCACTCTCACCCAATGTCTCACTCTCACCCACTGTCTCACTCTCACCCACAGTCTCACTCTCAATCTCTGACTCACTCTCAATCTCTGTCTCACTCTCAATCCCTGTCTCACTCTCAATCTCTGTCTCACTCTCAATCTCTGCCTCACTCTCAATCTCTGTTTCACTCTCAATCTCTGACTCACTCTCAATCTCTGTCTCACTCTCAATCTCTGTCTCACTCTCAATCTCTGTCTCACTCTCAATCTCTGTCTCACTCTCAATCTCTGTCTCACTCTCAATCTCTGTCTCACTCTCAATCTCTGTCTCACTCTCAATCTCTGTCTCACTCTCAATCTCTGTCTCACTCTCAATCCCTGTCTCACTCTCAATCTCTGTCTCACTCTCAATCCCTGTCTCATTTTCAATCTCTGTCTCACTCTCAATCTCTGTCTCACTCTCAATCTCTGTCTCACTCTCAATCCCTGTCTCATTTTCAATCTCTGTCTCACTCTCAATCTCTGACTCACTCTCAATCTCTGTCTCACTCTCAATCTCTGTCTCATTTTCAATCTCTGTCTCACTCTCAATCTCTGTCTCACTCTCAATCTCTGTCTCACTCTCAATCCCTGTCTCACTCTCAATCTCTGTCTCACTCTCAATCTCTGACTCACTCTCAATCCCTGTCTCACTCTCAATCTCTGTCTCACTCTCAATCTCTGTCTCACTCTCAATCTCTGTCTCACTCTCAATCCCTGTCTCACTCTCAATCTCTGTCTCACTCTCAATCCCTGTCTCATTTTCAATCTCTGTCTCACTCTCAATCTCTGTCTCACTCTCAATCTCTGTCTCACTCTCAATCTCTGTCTCACTCTCAATCTCTGTCTCACTCTCAATCTCTGTCTCACTCTCAATCTCTGTCTCACTCTCAATCTCTGTCTCACTCTCAATCTCTGTCTCACTCTCAATCTCTGTCTCACTCTCAATCTCTGTCTCACTCTCAATCTCTGACTCACTCTCAATCTCTGACTCACTCTCAATCCCTGTCTCACTCTCAATCTCTGTCTCACTCTCAATCTCTGCCTCACTCTCAATCTCTGTCTCACTCTCAATCTCTGACTCACTCTCAATCTCTGTCTCACTCTCAATCCCTGTCTCTTTTTCAATCTCTGTTTCACTCTCAATCTCTGTCTCACTCTCAATCTCTGTTTCACTCTCAATCTCTGACTCACTCTCAATCTCTGTCTCACTCTCAATCTCTGTCTCACTCTCAATCTCTGTCTCACTCTCAATCTCTGTCTCACTCTCAATCTCTGTCTCACTCTCAATCTCTGTCTCATTCTCAATCTCTGTCTCACTCTCAATCTCTGTCTCACTCTCAATCTCTGTCTCACTCTCAATCCCTGTCTCACTCTCAATCTCTGTCTCACTCTCAATCTCTGCCTCACTCTCAATCTCTGTCTCACTCTCAATCTCTGACTCACTCTCAATCTCTGTCTCACTCTCAATCTCTGCCTCACTCTCAATCTCTGACTCACTCTCAATCCCTGTCTCACTCTCAATCTCTGTCTCACTCTCAATCCCTGTCTCACTCTCAATCTCTGTCTCACTCTCAATCTCTGTCTCACTCTCAATCTCTGCCTCACTCTCAATCCCTGTCTCACTCTCAATCTCTGTCTCACTCTCAATCTCTGTCTCACTCTCAATCTCTGTTTCACTCTCAATCTCTGACTCACTCTCAATCTCTGTCTCACTCTCAATCTCTGTCTCACTCTCAATCTCTGTCTCACTCTCAATCTCTGTCTCACTCTCAATCTCTGTCTCACTCTCAATCTCTGACTCACTCTCAATCTCTGTCTCACTCTCAATCTCTGCCTCACTCTCAATCTCTGACTCACTCTCAATCTCTGTCTCACTCTCAATCTCTGACTCACTCTCAATCTCTGTCTCACTCTCAATCCCTGTCTCATTTTCAATCTCTGTTTCACTCTCAATCTCTGTCTCACTCTCAATCTCTGTTTCACTCTCAATCTCTGTCTCACTCTCAATCTCTGTCTCACTCTCAATCTCTGTCTCACTCTCAATCTCTGTCTCACTCTCAATCTCTGTCCCACTCTCAATCTCTGTCTCACTCTCAATCTCTGTCTCACTCTCAATCTCTGTCTCACTCTCAATCTCTGTCTCACTCTCAATCTCTGTCTCACTCTCAATCCCTGTCTCACTCTCAATCTCTGTCTCACTCTCAATCTCTGCCTCACTCTCAATCTCTGTCTCACTCTCAATCTCTGTCTCACTCTCAATCTCTGTCTCACTCTCAATCTCTGTCTCACTCTCAATCCCTGTCTCATTTTCAATCTCTGTCTTACTCTCAATCTCTGTTTCACTCTCAATCTCTGTCTCACTCTCAATCCCTGTCTCATTTTCAATCTCTGTCTCACTCTCAATCTCTGTCTCACTCTCAATCTCTGTCTCACTCTCAATCTCTGTCTCATTTTCAATCTCTGTCTCACTCTCACCCACTGTCTCACCCTCACCCACTGTCTCACTCTCACCCACTGTCTCACTCTCACCCACTGTCTCACTCTCACCCAATGTCTCACTCTCACCCACTGTCTCACTCTCACCCACAGTCTCACTCTCAATCTCTGACTCACTCTCAATCTCTGTCTCACTCTCAATCTCTGTCTCTCTCTCAATCTCTGCCTCACTCTCAATCTCTGTCTCACTCTCAATCCCTGTCTCATTTTCAATCTCTGTCTCACTCTCAATCCCTGTCTCACTCTCAATCTCTGTCTCACTCTCAATCTCTGTCTCACTCTCACCCACTGTCTCACCCTCACCCACTGTCTCACTCTCACCCACTGTCTCACTCTCACCCACTGTCTCACTCTCACCCACTGTCTCACTCTCACCCAATGTCTCACTCTCACCCACTGTCTCACTCTCACCCACAGTCTCACTCTCAATCTCTGACTCACTCTCAATCTCTGTCTCACTCTCAATCCCTGTCTCACTCTCAATCTCTGTCTCACTCTCAATCTCTGCCTCACTCTCAATCTCTGTCTCACTCTCAATCTCTGTCTCACTCTCAATCTCTGCCTCACTCTCAATCTCTGTCTCACTCTCAATCTCTGACTCACTCTCAATCTCTGTCTCACTCTCAATCTCTGCCTCACTCTCAATCCCTGTCTCACTCTGAATCCCTGTCTCACTCTCAATCTCTGTCTCACTCTCAATCCCTGTCTCACTCTCAATCTCTGTCTCACTCTCAATCTCTGTCTCACTCTCAATCTCAGTCTCACTCTCAATCCCTGTCTCACTCTCAATCTCTGTCTCACTCTCAATCTCTGTCTCACTCTCAATCTCTGTCTCACTCTCAATCTCTGTTTCACTCTCAATCTCTGTCTCACTCTCAATCTCTGACTCACTCTCAATCTCTGTCTCACTCTCAATCCCTGTCTCACTCTGAATCCCTGTCTCACTCTCAATCTCTGTCTCACTCTCAATCCCTGTCTCATTTTCATCTCTGTCTCACTCTCAATCTCTGTTTCACTCTCAATCTCTGTCTCACTCTCAATCTCTGTCTCACTCTCAATCCCTGTCTCATTTTCAATCTCTGTCTCACTCTCAATCTCTGTCTCACTCTCAATCTCTGTCTCATTTTCAATCTCTGTCTCACTCTCAATCTCTGTTTCACTCTCAATCTCTGTCTCACTCTCAATCTCTGTCTCACTCTCAATCTCTGTCTCACTCTCAATCTCTGTCTCACTCTCAATCTCTGTCTCACTCTCAATCTCTGTTTCACTCTCAATCTCTGTCTCACTCTCAATCTCTGTCTCACTCTCAATCTCTGTTTCACTCTCAATCTCTGTCTCACTCACAATCTCTGACTCACTCTCAATCTCTGTCTCACTCTCAATCTCTGACTCACTCTCAATCTCTGTCTCACTCTCAATCTCTGACTCACTCTCAATCTCTGTCTCACTCACAATCTCTGACTCACTCTCAATCTCTGTCTCACTCTCAATCTCTGACTCACTCTCAATCTCTGTCTCACTCTCAATCTCTGTCTCACTCTCAATCCCTGTCTCACTCTCAATCTCTGTCTCACTCTCAATCTCTGACTCACTCTCAATCTCTGTCTCACTCTCAATCTCTGTCTCACTCTCAATCCCTGTCTCACTCTCAATCTCTGTCTCACTCTCAATCCCTGTCTCATTTTCAATCCCTGTCTCACTCTCAATCTCTGACTCATTTTTAATCTCTGTCTCACTCTCAATCTCTGTTTCACTCTCAATCTCTGTCTCACTCTCAATCTCTGTTTCACTCTCAATCTCTGTCTCACTCTCAATCTCTGTCTCACTCTCAATCTCTGACTCACTCTCAATCTCTGTCTCACTCTCAATCCCTGTCTCACTCTCAATCTCTGTCTCACTCTCAATCTCTGCCTCACTCTCAATCTCTGTCTCACTCTCAATCTCTGACTCACTCTCAATCTCTGTCTCACTCTCAATCTCTGACTCACTCTCAATCTCTGTCTCACTCTCAATCTCTGTCTCACTCTCAATCCCTGTCTCACTCTCAATCTCTGTCTCACTCTCAATCCCTGTCTCATTTTCAATCCCTGTCTCACTCTCAATCTCTGACTCACTCTCAATCTCTGTCTCACTCTCAATCCCTGTCTCACTCTCAATCTCTGTCTCACTCTCAATCTCTGTCTCACTCTCAATCTCTGTTTCACTCTCAATCTCTGTCTCACTCTCAATCTCTGTCTCACTCTCAATCTCTGTCTCACTCTCAATCTCTGTCTCACTCTCAATCTCTGACTCACTCTCAATCTCTGTCTCACTCTCAATCCCTGTCTCACTCTCAATCTCTGTCTCACTCTCAATCTCTGTCTCACTCTCAATCCCTGTCTCATTTTCATCTCTGTCTCACTCTCAATCTCTGACTCACTCTCAATCTCTGTCTCACTCTCAATCCCTGTCTCATTTTCAATCTCTGTCTCACTCTCAATCTCTGTCTCACTCTCAATCTCTGTCTCACTCTCAATCTCTGTTTCACTCTCAATCTCTGTCTCACTCTCAATCTCTGTCTCACTCTCAATCTCAGACTCACTCTCAATCTCTGTCTCACTCTCAATCCCTGTCTCACTCTCAATCTCTGTCTCACTCTCAATCTCTGTCTCACTCTCAATCTCTGTTTCACTCTCAATCTCTGTTTCACTCTCAATCTCTGTCTCACTCTCAATCTCTGTCTCACTCTCAATCTCTGTCTCACTCTCAATCTCTGTCTCACTCTCAATCCCTGTCTCATTTTCAATCTCTGTCTCACTCTCAATCCCTGTCTCACTCTCAATCTCTGTCTCACTCTCAATCCCTGTCTCATTTTCAATCTCTGTCTCACTCTCACCCACTGTCTCACCCTCACCCACTGTCTCACTCTCACCCACTGTCTCACTCTCACCCACTGTCTCACTCTCACCCACTGTCTCACTCTCACCCAATGTCTCACTCTCACCCACTGTCTCACTCTCACCCACAGTCTCACTCTCAATCTCTGCCTCACTCTCAATCTCTGTCTCACTCTCAATCCCTGTCTCACTCTCAATCTCTGTCTCACTCTCAATCTCTGTCTCATTTTCAATCTCTGTCTCACTCTCAATCTCTGTCTCACTCTCAATCTCTGTCTCACTCTCAATCCCTGTCTCATTTTCAATCTCTGTCTCACTCTCACCCACTGTCTCACCCTCACCCACTGTCTCACTCTCACCCACTGTCTCACTCTCACCCACTGTCTCACTCTCACCCACTGTCTCACTCTCACCCAATGTCTCACTCTCACCCACTGTCTCACTCTCACCCACAGTCTCACTCTCAATCTCTGTCTCACGCAAGTTATCCCAAGCAAAATTCAGATAGCTTTTAGAGTCGTTATTAAAAATCCTATAAGTCCTATTATGGCAACGAGATGAAATAACCACGACAGTGAATCACATAGACGAACCAGATACTAATGAATAAAAACGTTCGCTGATTGCAGCCTGGCTAAAGCGCTTTTTGGTTGCTGGGCCATCGTCTGCAAATTGAGACCGAAATTCTCTCTCTGAGCCATTCTCTAGACAATGTGTTAGTAAGAGAGGCCTGACAATGCATTCAGGCCAGTCACGGGACGCTGATTAAAATGAATTGCAAGTGCCGACAGTCAGACTGGAGAGGCGTTTTTAACGCTAGGCTGAACTGGAAGGAAGGTGGGGAGCGGGAAATAGCGGGAGTGGATGGGGGAAAAAGAGATGCAGGATTAAGCAGAGTGGAGAGCGGAGAGCGGAGAGTAGAGAGCAGAAAGTAGAGAGCGGGTAGTAGAGAGCGGATAGTAGAAAGCGGTAAGTAGAGAGCAGAAGGTAGAAAGCGGAGAGTAGAGAGCGGATAGTAGAGAGCGGTGAGTAGAGAGCGGATAGTAGAGAGCGGTAAGTAGAGAGCAGAAGTTAGAAAGCGGAGAGTAGAGAGCGGATAGTAGAGAGCGGTGAGTAGAGAGCAGAAGGTAGAAAGCGGAGAGTAGAGAGCGGATAGTAGAGAGCGGTGAGTAGAGAGCAGAAAGTAGAGAGCGGGTAGTAGAGAGCGGATAGTAGAAAGCGGTAAGTAGAGAGCAGAAGGTAGAAAGCGGAGAGTAGAGAGCGGATAGTAGAGAGCGGTGAGTAGAGAGCGGATAGTAGAGAGCGGTAAGTAGAGAGCAGAAGTTAGAAAGCGGAGAGTAGAGAGCGGATAGTAGAGAGCGGTGAGTAGAGAGCAGAAGGTAGAAAGCGGAGAGTAGAGAGCGGATAGTAGAGAGCGGTGAGTAGAGAGCGGATAGTAGAGAGCGGTAAGTAGAGAGCAGAAGTTAGAAAGCGGAGAGTAGAGAGCGGATAGTAGAGAGCGGTGAGTAGAGAGCAGAAGGTAGAAAGCGGAGAGTAGAGAGCGGATAGTAGAGAGCGGATAGTAGAGAGCGGATAGTAGAGAGCGGATAGTAGAGAGCGGATAGTAGAGAGCGGATAGTAGAGAGCGGATAGTAGAGAGTGGATAGTAGAGAGCGGATAGTAGATAGTGGATAGTAGAGAGCGGATAGTAGAGAGCGGATAGTAGAGAGCGGATAGTAGAGAGCAGACAGTAGAAAGCGGATAGTAGAGAGCGGATAGTAGAGAGCGGATAGTAGAGAGCGGATAGTAGAGAGCGGATAGTAGAGAGCGGATAGTAGAGAGCGGATAGTAGAGAGCGGATAGTAGAGAGCGGATAGTAGAGAGCGGATAGTAGAGAGCGGATAGTAGAGAGCGGATAGTAGAGAGCGGATAGTAGAGAGCGGATAGTAGAGAGCGGATAGTAGAGAACGGGTAGTAGAGAGCGGGTAGTAGAGAGCGGATAGTAGAGAGCGGATAGTAGAGAGCGGGTAGTAGAGAGCGGATAGTAGGAAGCTAAGAGCGAATAGAAGGAGAGTGGCAGGATTCGATTTCACAAAATAGGCTGTCCAGAAAAAAGCAAACGACAGCTGGATTGCCTTTAAAAGAAAGCTACAATTTAATGTGGTGAAGGAAGCACAGACTGCAACATGAGCTCAGCAGCTACAAATGAAATTCTTGCCAGTTCAAAGCGCAACACACGCCCAATCCACGGAGAAATGACTCAGTCGGATCTGCAGCTGTTTCTACGCATAATTTAGTCAGCAGTTTGAGGGAAAATGAAAGGGAACTGCTCTGACGGATCATGCAAAGGTCAAAAGCATCAATCACCTCTCAGAGGAGTAAACGATGAGAAGGCAGATGAGCCAGGACGAATAGGGCAGGCGGTGCCGACCTTGGGCGCTGGGCCATCTGTTGCGGGGCTGAGGATTTCATATCGGACTTTTCTTCTGGCGCATATTGAAGAGACTTCTGTTGCTTAGGGGCCGACAACTTGAAGGGAGGTCAACAGGTTTGTCGTGTGATTTACACCAATCAGGGCCACCTCTAATCATTCTTGATTAGAAAGTCAAGAGGGCGGCTGTACACCCTGTGTGTATGAGTGCGAGCCATGGGTTTGGCCATAGACAAATCCGTCCAGACAAAACACTGCAGAGACAGGAGCAGCTGGAAACTCGCCGCAACTTTGCTTGCTTGCCGGTCCCTGGCAGCAGTTCATGAAAAAGCAGCTTGATAAACTTGTGAGCGCAGCTCGGACAAAACACCTGCTGGCTGCATCTGCAATTCGGAAGTCCAGCAGGTGAGGCATTGGGGATTCAGTGCTGAAGAACGGGAAACTTCCGGAAAAACCTGCCACGTGACCACACGATCAGCGAGTGTAGCGCCCTGTTTATTCGACAAATTGCTGAAGTTGTAGCAGCAACTGCCACCGTTATAAAATGGCTCACCTTGAAATGGTTCAGCCGTAATGCCAGTGTCTTTGAAGAAATGAAAATTTAATTTAGCAAGGCAGCCTCGAGATCCGAAAACCGGACGCCACCGACACCGGGATGACGCCAAGCGAGATTTGTATCAAATTGCAGCGAACGGTACCGGCGATAGGGCATAGCTCAAACAGATTCTAATAGAAAATGTTCTATTTTTATCCACGTATGTAACATTTTTAAAAGAAAGTCAACTTTTAAAAACCAAAAAAAGTTACAAGTTTGGCTTATGATCTAGCAAAACCCTGTAACCCTAATTCAAAGTTTCCCATTGAAAAACCACGTGAACAAGCGAACGAGTGCCAGCAGCCCCGCGTGACAAACGGGTAACCGGAAAAAAGTGGCCCTCCCATAACTTGTTGATTCCCCCCTACGCAGGAGGGGACAAATCCCTTTGGGAGGGATTTCCCATTTCTCGCCGCTCTCGAAGATTTCATTCCAGAAATCTTGGAAAAATCTTCTTTTTTTGCATCTCAAACAAGTTACTCGTGCTGCAGCTCCCGCCAGCTCCCGCCAGCTCATGAGTTGAATCCCCTCCACAAGCCAAGATTTATCCCATTCTGATTCGCAATCTATCCAGCCACTGGGATCAATAATTAGTGTGGGCGTCAGTAGCAACCAAGCTTGACGAAAAGGCGAAATTTCCAATTATCACAACCCGGAGATGGGCACCGGCCTCCGCCAAAAAAAGTACGAACAGATTTTTGTTGGACCGAAAAGACTGAACAAGTTGTCTATATATGTATATGAATAGTCGAAATATAAACACTTTATGGCCTCGCACCTAAAAGAACGAAATAAAGCTACTAAAGAAACAAATTATTGTTGCATAATTTTGATGAATAAATTTCAACAGAAACCATAACCGGATCGCTATATAAGTGTCGGCGATCCTTTAGTAAAAGTTTGGCGCCCCTTACTTTACTAAGAGTTTGGCGCCCTTTACTTTATTAAGAGAGTTTGGCGCTCATAGGGCGCTCTTTGGCGCTCTTACAGAATCATATTTATATCAGCCATTATACTGTCTATGATTATTAATAGCAATAAAACCGGCAGGTCGGTAAAAATTAAAAAACTTTCTGTTTGCTCGGTAAACACTTGCGTAAATGAAAAGAAGGTAAAATATTGGCCGGGATCTGCAGCCCAACAAACAGCGTACAGCAAAAAGTACAAAACTTTTCTGGGCGACAATTCTTCCGCATACTGGCCCATGCCTCTGTATGGAATGGAGGATTAATAAAGGGTTGTGTTTGGATTGACACGACCTCGGGGAAAACATAACACGAAGAGTCTCGAACTGACGCCTACACACCCGCAACAGCTATACATATCTCCGTTGCATTGCTGACAGTGCTATCGGACAGTATAACAAATGCGTTTTTCCAATTTTCGTGTGCTTATTAAAACAAAATTAGTCAGACTTCAGATATGGAATTAGCCAGACCTCAGATGTGGGATTAGCCAGACCTCAGATATGGTATTAGCCAGACCTCAGATGTGGTATTAGCCAGACCTCAGATGTGGTATTAGCCAGACCTCAGATGTAGGATTAGCCAGACCTCAGATGTGGGATTAGCCAGACCTCAGATGTGGGATTAGCCAGACCTCAGATGTGGGATTAGCCAGACCTCAGATGTGGGATTAGCCAGACCTCAGATGTGGGATTAGCCAGACCTCAGATGTGGGATTAGCCAGACCTCAGATGTGGGATTAGCCAGACCTCAGATGTGGGATTAGCCAGACCTCAGATGTGGGATTAGCCAGACCTCAGATGTGGGATTAGCCAGACCTCAGATGTGGGATTAGCCAGACCTCAGATGTGGGATTAGCCAGACCTCAGATGTAGGATTAGCCAGACCTCAGATATGGTATTAGCCAGACCTCAGATGTAGGATTAACAAGTCTATAAATCGGGAAAGTGTTCGACCTCAGATGTAAGATTAGCCAGACCTCAGATATGGTATTAGCCAGACCTCAGATGTGGGATTAGCCAGACCTCAGATATGGTATTAGCCAGACCTCAGATGTAGGATTAGCCAGACCTCAGATATGGTATTAGCCAGACCTCAGATGTAGGATTAGCCAGACCTCAGATATGGTATTAGCCAGACCTCAGATGTAGGATTAACAAGTCTATAAATCGGGAAAGTGTTCGACCTCAGATGTAAGATTAGTCAGACCTCAGATGTAGGATTAGCCAGTCTATAAATCGGGAAAGTGCTCGACAAGTGTTGATCAGCACTGGTGCACATGTACTTTATAGCGCTATTGCGCATCCGAAAAAATCGGCTATCTGGCAGGCTTGCATTTTCAGGAGGCCAAGCGGTTTGACTACTCATTCACCTGCATACGGGGTGCCTGGATAGGATTTTTTGCCGGCAACAATAAACTACAATTTTCCGACACAGAAAGAGTTGTTCAGCGCGCAGTTCAAGCATCAAGTGATGCGACCTAGTTTACTTCTAAAAGGAAGCCTAGTCTGCTTGTTCAGAAAAAATCTGCACTTTTGTAGTGGCGGCAGGGTTATTGCGCACTACAAGAAGAAGTGTATTGCTTGTTCAAAGTTAGGTAGATTTTGTATATTGCCGACATTTTTTAAGAAACTCGCCTTTTATGACGTATAAATACTAGTTATGGTCCCTGGTAAGGCTGACGCTTGTGTACAGATGCTTGACTTGAATCATTCAATATGGCGAAAACTATAGTATTTCTATTGGACCAGTTATGTAATTACTCCTAACTAAACTAGCACCTGTAATTATATAGACCGTACCCCTAATTACCTGAGCCGCACCTCTAATTATCAGAGCCGCATCTGTAATTATCAGAGCCACACCTGTAACTACCTGAGCCGCACCTGTAATTATCTGAGCCACACCTGTAATTATCTAACACACATCTGTAATTGCCTGAGCCGCACCTGTAATTATCAGAGCCGCATCTGTAGTTACCTGAGCCACATCTGTAATTATCAGAGCCGCATCTGTACTTATCTGAGCCACACCTGTAATTATCTTAGCCATACCTGTAATTACCTGAGCCGCATCTGTAATTATCTGAGCCACACCTGTAATTATCTGAGCTACATCTGTAATAATCTGAGCCATACCTGTAATTACCTGAGCCACACCTGTAATTATTTGACACACATCTGTAATTATCAGAGCCGCATCTGTACTTATCTGAGCCACACCTGTAATTATCTGAGCTACACCTGTAATTACCTGAGCCGCATCTGTAATTATCTGAGCCGCACCTGTAATTATCTGAGTCGCACCTGTAATTATCTGAGCCATACCTGTAATTACCTGAGCCGCACCTGTAATTATCTGAGCCGCACCTGTAATTATCTGAGTCGCATCTGTACTTATCTGAGCCACACCTGTAATTATCTGAGCCATACCTGTAATTACCTGAGCCGCATCTGTAATTATCTGAGCCACATGTGTAATTATCAGAGTCGCATCTGTACTTATCTGAGCCACACCTGTAATTATCTGAGCCACACCTGTAATTACCTGAGCCGCATCTGTAATTATCTGAGCCACATGTGTAATTATCTGAGCCACACCTGTAATTATCAGAGCCGCACCTGTAATTATCTGAGCCAATTATCTGAGTCGCAAATATAATTATCTAAGCCGCACCTGCAATTGCATTAACTTCTGTGATTAACTTGAGCACAGACACTATTAAACATCCGACCACGAGAGAAGACAAATTATTAATAATTAAAGAACCACTGTTTTATTCAAATAATTTCACTATTTAAAACAAATAATCTGCATACACTTTTAATACGAAAGCTAATCAGTACTACTATAAATAGATCTGTTGCGTGCAAGAAACCAATAAAATTTTATTCTGATTTGAGAAAAGTAATGAGTGGCTAACCAACTCTCATATGCAGCCAGCTGTCTGGCTCACCATGACGGTGCAAATTGCAATGCGAAAAATGTGCTACTGATATTAAAGTAGTAAGTAGCAAGCATTATGTATTAAAGTCATAAAAATAGGATACAAACAAAACGCCAGAAAAATGCAAACAACGCGTTGCACAGAAAAAAACACAAACACCAGCTCGAGAGGAAAAATTGGGAAATAAGTGAAGCTGAGGTCATCAAGAAGAGGAGAATTTGCACTTTTTGAGATCCTCCGTCAGCTTGTAGAACATCAGCTCCATGCAGGCTTGAGCGTCCTCGCTGGAATCGTGGCCAGCATCTGCAGCGCAATGATAAGGTCAGTAGCATTGTAACGGATTTTTTGCACATCTAGCAACTAATATTTACCTTGGATACAGCTATTTTTCTTGGATACATCATTCTAGCAACTGGGATTTCCCATGGATACAGTTATCCTAGCAACTGGGATTTCCCATGGATACAGTTATCCTAGCAACTGGGATTTTCCTAGGATACAGTTATCCTAGCAACTGGGATTTTCCTAGGATACAGTCATCCTAGCAACTGGGATTTTCCTAGGATACAGTCATTCTAGCTACTAGGATTTCCCTTGGTTACAGTCAATTTGGCAACAGGGATTTCCCATGGATACATCATTCTAGCAACTGGGATTTCCCATGGATACAGTCATCCTAGCAACTGGGATTTTCCTAGGATACAGTCATTCTAACTGCTCGGATTTTCCTTAAGTACTAATATATCCTAGCAACTGGAATTTCCTTAGGATACAGTCATTCTAGCTGCTGGGATTTCCCTTGACTCATTTTAGCAACGGGGATTTCCCATGGATACAGTCATCCTAGCAACTGGGATTTTCCTAGGATAGTCATTCTAGCAACTGGGATTTCCCTAGGATACAGACATTTCAGCAACTGGGATTTCCCTAGAATACAGACATTTCAGCAACTGGGATTCCCTAGGATACAGACATTTCAGCAACTGGGATTTCCTTAGGATACAGTCATTTTAGCAACTGGGATTTCCCTTGACTCATTTTAGCAACTGGGATTCCCTAGGATACAGACATTTCAGCAACTGGGATTTCCCTAGAATACAGACATTTCAGCAACTGGGATTCCCTAGGATACAGACATTTCAGCAACTGGGATTTCCTTAGGATACAGTCATTTTAGCAACTGGGATTTCCCTTGACTCATTTTAGCAACTGGGATTCCCTAGGATACAGACATTTCAGCAACTGGGATTCCCTAGGATACAGACATTTCAGCAACTGGGATTTCCTTAGGATACAGTCATTTTAGAAACTGGGATTTCCCTTGACTCATTTCAGCAACTGGGATTCCCTAGGATACAGACATTTCAGCAACTGGGATTCCCTAGGATACAGACATTTCAGCAACTGGGATTTCCTTAGGATACAGTCATTTTAGAAACTGGGATTTCCCTTGACTCATTTCAGCAACTGGGATTCCCTAGGATACAGTCATTTTAGCAACTGGGATTTCCTTAGGATACAGTCATTTTAGCAACTGGGATTTCCTTAGGATACAGACATTTCAGCAACTGGGATTTCCCTAGGATACAGTCATTTTAGCAACTGGGATTTCCTTAGGATACAGACATTTCAGCAACTGGGATTTTCCTAGGATACAGACATTTTAGCAACGGGGATTTCCCATGGATACGGCTATTCTAATAACCCAACGAGAGTATTAAACATACAATATTTAGACTATAGAAACTGAAACCCCACCCAACTCACCGCCGCCAGTCTGAATAATCTTATTAAGAATCTCGCTAGCCAGATTGCGCAATGCTCGCTTCTTGGGCAGGCCCTGCCGATGCGGAAACACGATGCTAGTATCCACAACAGTGCCATGACGCAGCTTCAACACTTGGAGATCGCTTTCCAGACTGTGTCCAATGAGTATGCTAGTGGAATAGATCAGTTTCAGCAGTTCGTCTTGCACGTCGGCTAGCCGGTGCTGGGCGCTGACCAGCTGCTCGGCTCGCAGCCCGGAGAAGCGAGTATTGCAGTCAACTATCGGAGCCGACGGGTGCACCAGGCGGTCGTAAACGACTGACAAACTGCGATCGATCACCGTGACTCGGGCCAGCTCTTTGCCGGCGTCTGTGTAGATCATCTCGCAGTCTAGGGCGTACACCTCGCGGCGTAGCTTCTTGGACACGGTCTGCGGTTTCATTGAGATTGACTAGGGATAATTACAAATTGATCTGCTGCTCTTCTAATTTGAACCTGATGGGTGCCAATTTCAATGTGATAGATGTCATTTTGAACCTGACAGGTGCCATTTTGCATCTTATGGGTGCCATTTTGATTATGGGTGCCACTTTGAAGCTTACGGATGCCATTTTGAATCCGATGGGTGCCATTTTGAATCTTTTTGGTGCCATTTTGAATCCGATGGGTGCCATTTTGAATATTATTGGTGCTATTTTGAATCCGATAGGTGCCTTTTTTGAATCTTATTGGTGCCAATTTGAATCTTTTTATAAGTGCCATGTTGAATGTTATGGGTGCCATTTTGAATATTACGAGCGTATTGGTGCCATTTTGAATATTATTGGTGCCATTTTGAATGTTATGGGTGCCATTTTGAATATTATTGGTGTTATTTTGAATGTTATGGGTGCCGTTTTGAATCTTATTGGTGCCATTTTGAATATTATTGGTGCCATTTTGAATATTATTGGTGCCATTTTGAATATTATTGGTGCCATTTTGAATCTTATAGGTGCCATTTTGAATATTATTGGTGCCATTTTGAATGTTATGGGTGCCATTTTGAATATTATTGGTGCCATTTTGAATCTTATTGGTGTTATTTTGAATGTTATGGGTGCCGTTTTGAATCTTATTGGTGCCACTTTGAATATTATTGGTGCCATTTTGAATATTATTGGTGCCATTTTGAATATTATTGGTGCCATTTTGAATATTATTGGTGCCACTTTGAATATTATTGGTGCCATTTTGAATCTTATTGGTGTTATTTTGAATGCTATGGGTGCCGTTTTGAATATTATTGGTGCCATTTTGAATCTGATCGGTGCCACTCGGTGTCGCGGTATCAAAAGGGATGCACAACCCCCCAGACGCTCACAGCTTTATCTGGCGCAACTGTGTCCCTGTAGCCCTCGGTATCGCAGTACACATTGTACTCGTGCACGTGCCGTTCGCCTAGCGAGCAACCTTTGGTTTGCAGGTCGCCACCGCAGCAGCTGTAGATCTGCTGTACACCGGCCCCCGGTACTCGCCGACTGTAGGCCCGGCCATAGTGATAGCAGCACTGGCCTGGCGGGGTGGTCAAGTCAGGCTGCTGCAGCAGGAAGGCGGCGCCGCAGCGAACGCACAGCCGCTCCAACGGATTAGCCGGGGCGCATAGGGCAGCGGCGGCAGATGCGGCGGATAGCGATTCTCGGCTAGCTGAGCAGGGGTCATCGCGTACTTTAATAAGTGCTTATAAAACCGCTTATCGGATAGTTGACCAGCTTCTTCCGGTTGTTGCGGCCTCTTCTGCTGTTGCTGATTGGCGGAATTGCCAGCCGAGGCTCGAACCCGCTTAATAGCTAATATGACCGCGTTTAAATACACGTTGCGGTTGGCGCTGCGCTCGTAGCATTCCAGTTCAAGCTGCTGGGCCCGCCGGCTGGCAGCTGAGCCGGGGTCCGGACCAGCCGAGGTGGCAGCGAGGCGGCACTCCTCGGCCAGACGATCCAGATAGCGCTGGCGAACCACATCCGGGATCTTGTTGGCAACGGTGCCAGGCAACGGGCTGGCAGGGACCGCTACGACTGGAGCTGAACCGGCAGCGGCTGTGGCAGCGACGGACGGAGCGCGAACTTTGCCTTGGCTGAGCAGGGCTGCAGGATTGGCAGCGAGCTGTTGGGCCCGTCTGGCCACTTGCTCGGATGGCGTCAGTCTGCGGACGGCTGAGCCGGCTGGCGGAATGGGGCAAAACAATTATGACTGCTAGCTTAATGTCTGAGTCTTGCCCATAGACTATAAGCTCATCTTAGTCTTGCCGATAGACTATATGCTCATCTGAGTCTGCCCATAGACTATAAGCTCATCTTAGTCTTGCCGATAGACTATATGCTCATCTGAGTCTGCCCATAGACTATATGCTCATCTGAGTCTGGCCATAGACTATATGCTCATCTGAGTCTGGCCATAGACTATATGCTCATCTGAGTCTGCCCATAGACTATATGCTCATCTGAGTCTGCCCAAAGACTATATGCTCATCTGAGTCTGGCCATAGATTATATGCTCATCTGAGTCTGGCCATAGACTATATGCTCATCTGAGTCTGCCCATAGACTATATGCTCATCTGAGTCTGCCCAAAGACTATATGCTCATCTGAGTCTGGCCATAGACTATAGGCTCATCTGAGTCTGGCTTTAGAGCATAAATACCGGTACTATGGTGATAGACGGTGAATCGGTGATAGACTTATAAAATATAATTACAAAATAGACTATAATCTGTATCAATATATTGGAAAACATATATAGCCACAGAATAACACACGAACCTTTTCCAGACTGCAAAGATGACGCTGCAGTAGAAGACGCCGTAGCGGCAGGAGCAGAGCTGGTAGCAGACTGCACCGGCGGAGCTGCCATTGAAACAGACGCCGACTCTGATGAAGAACTCGGCGGCTCTTCGCCGAACAGATCGAGAAAAACTCGTTTGATCTCGCCGCCTTCTCCTCCTTTGGCAACATCATTGACCTTCTGTTGAGGCTTATCAACAGTCGCTGACGCCGATGCAACTGTCGGCACCGCAGTCGGGCAGTACTCGTCATCGTTACAGTCGTCCTCATTGTCTTCAGCTTCGTTGTCGCCATAGCAACCGCCTATTGGCGTTGGCTCGTAGCTCGGCTCGACAGTTGTCGGCGAAGCGGACGAGTCATATCGAATCCGTTTGGCCTCCGAGGAGTCGTCGACAGCCGGCTGTCGCTCCTCAGCCGGACTGTAGTCTTCGCCGGTAGACGATACTGTCGCCGAGGTTCGATTGGTGTCGGCGCCGACTTTGGGCGCCGGTAGTTGCAGAGGTCGCCGACGGACACTGGCTTTGGCAGCAGTGGCATCTGTCGATTTAGACGAGGACGCTGCAGGCTGCTGCTGCTGCTGCTGCACAGTCAGGGGAGTCGGCTCGTACGACGGCTGCTGCAACTGCGGGGCAGCTGGCGGAGCCTTGGCCCGACGCAGCACGCTCAGCGGTGTGGGCGTGTACTCGTCGCCCCCGACTGCTGACACTCCGTCAGTTCCGGTTTCGCCGCTGCAGCCGCCACCACCGTCAGAGGATTCTGATTTAGATAAGGATTGACGCGACCGGTTGGACAACTGTCTGACTGGAGGCGCCGGGGGCTCCGCTGGTCGGGTCTGCAAATGATATGGTCAGCCAGCATTGCCTTGGAGTGATAGGCTAGCTTGAAATAATCACCGACATTCAAGCACATTCCCTGACATACTAACACATTCCCTAACATCTTAACACATTCCCTAACATCCTAGCACGTTCCTTGACATCCTAGCACATTCCCTGACATCCAAGCACATTCCCTGACATCCAAGCACATTTTGACATCCTAGCACATTCCCTGACATCCTAGCACATCTCTTGACACCCTAGCACATTCCCTGACATCCTAGCGTATCTCCTGACATCCTAGCACATTTTCTAACATCTTAGCACTCTCCCTAACATCCTAGCACATTCCCTGATATTCTAACACATTTCCTGACACCCAAACACATTCCCTGACATCCTAGCACATTCTGACATCCTAAGCACATTCCTAACATCCTAGCCCATTTTCTAACATCCTAGCAAACTCCCCAACATCCCAGCGCATCCCTTGATTTCCTAGCACATTTTCTGATATCCTAACACATATTGACATCCTAACACTTAACAAATAAAACCTTAGGCTATTATAATATCAATAGAATAAAATTTAATACAAGTGAACTTACAGATTTTGATAACTGTTGAACTGGTCTAACAGGTGCTGTTCTATCTAAAAAGAAAAATTATATTTTGGTAAAAGTAATTTTAGCAATATACAGAAATAAAATATTTTATATAGGATAATAAAACAAATTCTTTTATTTATACAATGTTCTCTATATATAATGTATATATTTATTTAAAGGATACACAAGTTATTGAACTACAGGCATAGTTTTTATCAATCATTGCTTCAAGTTATAATAAAAGCAATTGGACTAATCTAATAGGTCTATAATATTATTTAAAAAATAAATATGATACTACTTAATAAAACTAATAATATTATAGGCCTACATAGCAAAAATACTATTTTTATAATCAATCCACCTATACTAATGTCTAAGTTACTAAATACTAAATATACTTTTTGCAATTGAATTTGTCCAAATTAAAAATACTGGCCTTAGTCTTAGACTAAATTAGTGGCATACCTAGGATTTTGAAATTGGAAAGAGGGATAACTGAAACAGTGAAAAGGACGAAGTTGCAGTTAAATAAAAAGTTTTTAGCATTTTTTGCCTTACTTACTACATATGCATTAAAAGAGTACCAATACCATTATTATAATTAGACTAAAAACTTTAATTTGTTTAAATAAAAAACTATCCAATATTTATTTTGATTACTGCATATCTATCTTTTTTGCTGCAAATTTTTCCTAATGGGACTAGGGCATACTTATTAATTAAAGAAATTTAAATTCAATGCAAGATTTTTAAAATATAGGCCTAATATTGATAAACTTATAGTTGTAAAAATACTAAAATTAAATGCCTAAAAATGAAAAAACAAGGCCAATATTTATATCATACCAATGTGCAGTGTTGGGCACCAGTCCATTAATAAGCATTAATCTGTTAATAAGCATTAAGATTTTTTATTAACATTACTAGACTGCCATTAAGATTTTTTGAATGAACAGATTAACAAATTTGTATTAATCATTTTGTGAGTTAATGACAAATTCATTGTTAATGTTAATGGCAATGTTTGGTCATAATGGCAATGACCAAAGATGCAAAGAAGGAACAAAATATAAGTCTAAAGAGAAGTTATAACCAGATACATTTGAATTTACCTAAATGTGTAGAGAGTTATTAGACCATACCGTAATGCTCTACTTAAAGTAATATTCTAAGGAAGTCAATTTCTTTCAAAATGAGTCATATCTATTTTAGGAATCACATGCAAACAGAATGATTTAGAACCCAACATTGTTTGATCAAGGAACCAGATTTCAACAGCTGTATTTGTTTAACTCCATATATGGTAATGCTCAAACATGCATTACCGCTTAATCAAACATTTTTGACCTAAGTAAATACCCAATCCCAAACCAGTTTTTCTCCAAAATTTTGCTATAAATATAAGTGAAAATTCAAGTCAAAAATTCAGACACGGAGCGGTCTCTAAGAAGACTCTGAAGAAACAAGAAGACCAATCTCTGAGGGACCACACCTGTCCAATTGGTAAGCGTTTACCCAATTTAGTTATTTGTTACTAGCTTTAATAAGTTGGTTAATTGAGTTATACGAGATCAGTTAATTGTTGATACATTTGAGAAAGGCCTCCTTGTTTCCTAGGATATTCCTAGAGGATTTATTGAGTTAATTGAGTTATCCGTTATGTTTCAAATGTAACGAAGAAGACGCCCTTCAGGAGGACCTATCACAGAAAATTAGAGAATTCAATTGTTCATTAGGGTGCATGTTCTATTGTTAATTCCGAGCTCGAGGACTGTCAAGAATTCTGATTCGCTCTCGTTCTGGTTGACCCACACCAATAAAGTTAAGGACACCAAAGAAAAACAGTTGTTCACCGGAACTGGTCACCGTAACCGCTCAGCAAGCTTGCTATCCCAACGCGCCACAGAACTCCACCGGCTGCCGACCCCAAGAGGATCCGCTGCAATAAGTTGTTTGAACTGGTAAATACCTAGGCACTTGTTCCCCAGTGTCTAGAAGTGGGAGTTTTTGAGTGACTGATCACCACTCTTAAACTCTTCAAATGCCCAATTAATCTCTTAATGACAATGTCAATGATCATGCAAAGTAATAATTTTTTATTACTAAACTTTAATAATGAATTATACTTGTAAAATTATGAACTTTATTGCTTGTACACATGCTTGGGCACAACCTAAGGATTCACCCAGCCATTTCTATTGGCAACATGCACATGTAAGTTGCTATTAGATGGAATAGTAGTCATGTGACTGCCCTCAACCAATAGCAACTTATATGTGTGTGTTGCCAATAGAAACAGCCAAGTGATTCCCAAGGTTACACATACATGCTTGCATATGAGCATGGATCACTTTGATTAACTTTTTTCCCAATCTTTCGTAAGTAACCTTTTTCGTAAACAACCTTTGTATTTATATTTTATTATTAATTAATTAGCTTTTAAGTTTCAAATAAAGAGGTTACTTCTTTTACCATATATTTACTTTTAGGATTATTATACATAAGTTTCAAAAATTGCTTAGCCAACCTCTATGTTTTGCTAAAAGGTGGAAAAGCAAAGACAGTGCATTATGGAAGCCTGTTTTGAAAAAAAGTGTAAGATTTCTATAATTTGTGTTAACTTTAACAGATTAATGCTTACTAATAACTATCAGTTAATTTCGAAATTAAGACCTAATAAGTTAAGATTTTCTAGTTTTTTTTAATGCTAGGCCTAATATGCTTTTGCCGTTAATGGAAGTTAAGATTTTCATTATTGGTGCCCAACACTGCCAATGTGCTTGCTTTTTATTAAATTTCATGCAAGGGCCAATATTATAGAGCAACTGTTTAATTATATAATATTTCTGTAAAATTAACATTTCTAATACTGGGAAGACTGGGTCAAAGAGAAATAAATTAATTTGTAGGCCTTGTATTGTAATGTAGACTCTGACTCCCCCCTAGTCTCTAAATTAATTATAAATTTATTAAGCAGTAATAAATTATAACGGCCCTAAGCAGAGTCAGGAAGCAACCAATCATCTAGCTAGCTAACAGTTATAAATATTACTACTAGCTTACCTTCTTGTTTCATGTGACGAAAGTGGCAGTATGGGCGCTCACAGAGGCCAGAGAGATAGTAAGGGCAATTGTGCGATCGAAAAAATCCAGAGGTAGGGAACATTTTGATTTTCCTTTTAGAAACTTTGTGCTTAAGACAGCGAAAAATATAAAATATCTACTCGAGCTCAACCAAACGACCACACTGTAAGTACGGGTAAGTGTAACTTTCTTTTCTCACCTGAAAGATACTTCTTTGTACGATGAGGTCCACGAGCGTTCAATTGTAGAAGCAAAAATGTAATTTAAAACATTTCTAAGAAGCTGTTTGACGCGCTCGTCGTTCGATCGACTCTTTGGATTGCTCATTGTTGATTGTCGTTATCATCGCATGCTTGCATCAATTGTATGCAAAATGACCACTAGTAATCATCGTTGCTTATTGTGATCCTATTTTAATGTTCTGGTTCAGAGAATGAAAGAAGATAAATATTTCGACTAGATCCATTTTTGTAGAATTTGTATATGGATGCAATTTTCCCCGAGTAGGAATAATCCTACATATGGGTTCAGCTAGCCTTCTTAGGCCTTTTGATCGAAATCTTTTCGAGTATAGAAATCCTGTATGGACTCCCCATGCCATGCAGCTGATAAGTATTTTTGCCGAGACATTTGCTGATGCGGTAGCGAGACTCGCTCAATCCACGTCTTTTGCAGCATTTATATCTGTCAATGGGCTCCGACCCAAGGTAGCAAAGATGAGGCGAGCACCTGGGTCCTTGAAGAACTCGCTTTAGCACACTAGAGAGAGAGAGAGAGAGAGAGAGAGAGAGAGAGAGAGAGAGAGAGAGAGAGAGAGAGAGAGAGAGAGAGAGAAACAGAAAGAGAGAGAGAGAGAAACAGAAAGAGAGAGAATTAAGTCTAGTGTTAAAACGCACAAATTCTCACTTCCAGACCGCAAGTCTAAGTTCTCCTGAGGCTGCTCCGCGTATGGGATTTCAGCTCGGATTTATAAAAAATTTGAGTCAAAATTGGCTTCCTTCCTTCCAAACCAGTTTGCAACCACGATGACCAGAAAGGCGGGTAGTCGCTATCAAATTGGTTTGCAGTGGTCGATTTGTTATAACCAGCGTCGAGTTTCCTGATTGGACGAGACCGGGATGACTAGCTAATTGACTCTGATTGGCTGAGCTCAAAACCATAAAAAACACTTTCACAGAGCGGCCTCTCACACCCTTTTCGAAACTTTTTAGAGCCGAAATCAATGACAGCAAGATGATCACAAATGATCACTTTCTCAGACTCGATCTTTGTCGCTAAAAGTGACAGATACATGTAGTAAGAGATCGTAAATCTCTAAAGGTCAGCCTAAACATGTTGACCTCTTAATGCAAGAAAATCTGAGAAAAGTAGATCTCAAAAGGTTAGGCAGAGTTCGAAAAAACAAGGCCTGGATTAAATAAAAACGAAAAATCCCAAACTAACCTACTAAGAGTAAAAGAGAAGGAGGCGGGAACTCTGGTGCGATTCTAGGGTTGAAAATCATGCGCCCTTCATCAATACAAAAAGAAGTAGAAGTCGAAAATGAGTGATTTACTTGTAATAATAATAATTGTACATGTACGAGGGGTGTCCGGAAAAGTGTCCAGAAAGCCGTACAGACGGTCTCTGACTGTTTTTACCCTGGCTGCCTCTCTGGTAGCTTGTCTAAGGGTTGTGCGCAATCCGATTGGCCTGGCTTCGGCTAGCCCAATTTTTTAAGGGTCCGCCCCGGAGGGGCTGTGCCCATTCTAAAAATAACCCTTTTTTCATTCCAATTAGTTTTTCGGCCCTCGGCCTTGGTTTAGTCCTTGGTCCATCTGCTGGCTCCTCTGGCTGTCTCCTTGCCCTTGTGTCTCGGCTCTCATCCTGACAGTGGACTGGAGTCCTGGGTAAGAAGTTCGTCCCGAATCGGGGATACCGGCTGAGTCTGGGTCCCCTTGGCCCGGCCTCCAATCTAAAGCTGGATAGGTGATACCATTGTGGCTTGCAGCCCTATAGGAGGGTTTTGTCTACCTTACCTCTTGATAGGAGACTCGCCCTTGGAAACAAAGGCATTCCAGCCAAATACCAAATTCCTAACTATTGCTTTTTCCGTAGACCTCTGGGGTTTCCCCGCTCTCGGACCGCTCTAAGTAGCAAACTAAGCTTTTCAAACTATTTTTTCGCGCGCACTCCCAAAGACTTGTCTGCTGGATGGTGGCCTGGGTGGACTCGGTCCTAGCACCGTCCCTGATTCCACTTTTGGGTTGGCGGTGCCTTAGTCCATAGGTTTGGGTAGTAGTTCACACCCATCTCTAGCCAAGACGTTAGGGTCTAACCAACTAGTTTAGTGGGTATCTCGGGCTTAGGCCCCTGGAAGTGCCCATCAGCGGCAGAGCCCCTTTCAGGGCTGATCCGCGGGTAGCAACTGCTCCCACCCCCGTTTAACAACAAAGTTCCTGACACTTTTAATCCCAGAGCAAAAACAGTAGCAGCTGCAAGCACCACTTTGGAGTCATTTTAAGGCGGCGCATCTCTCCTTTCCAATGAATTCAGTCGCGTGTATTTTGGCCATTTCATTCAAAGGTTATGCGTGAAAAACCATTGCAATGCCACTGATAGTCTTACAGTAAAAGGTGGGAGTACATAACTTAGTTTTTTATGGACAATTGTTTGCAGCACACAAGTATACTAGCATACAAAACGGTTCTGATGTACAGTGCATCCTTCTCTTACCGTCCACTTCTTCTGTGTTGAGTGTTTTATACACTCCGTCACTTGTAAGCAAATCTCACTGTTTGAGTGTTTTATACACTCCGTCACTTGTAAGCAAATCTCACTGTTTGAGTGTTTTATACACTCCGTCACTTGTAAGCAAATCTCACTGTTTGAGTGTTTTATACACTCCGTCACTTGTAAGCAAATCTCACTGTTTGAGTGTTTTATACACTCCGTCACTTGTAAGCAAATCTCACTGTTTGAGTGTTTTATACACTCCGTCACTTGTAAGCAAATCTCACTGTTTGAGTGTTTTATACACTCCGTCACTTGTAAGCAAATCTCACTGTTTGAGTGTTTTATACACTCCGTCACTTGTAAGCAAATCTCACTGTTTGAGTGTTTTATACACTCCGTCACTTGTAAGCAAATCTCACTGTTTGAGTGTTTTATACACTCCGTCACTTGTAAGCAAATCTCACTGTTTGAGTGTTTTATACACTCCGTCACTTGTAGGCAAATCTCACTGTTTGAGTGTTTTATACACTCCGTCACTTGTAAGCAAATCTCACTGTTTGAGTGTTTTATACACTCCGTCACTTGTAAGCAAATCTCACTGTTTGAGTGTTTTATACACTCCGTCACTTGTAGGCAAATCTCACTGTTTGAGTGTTTTATACACTCCGTCACTTGTAAGCAAATCTACTAAGTAATTAGTATTAGAACAACTGTCAACAAACTATAATGCCTCAAAAGGATTGAAAAATGACCCAACCGGCAACAACTCAAGTTCGGACAGTCTACACCGGGTTCCATGAGAGTCCTTTGTTTACGGATTTTAAATACTTAAAATAAGTAATATTGTATAAGGGCAGAATACTGAAGAATTATTAAGAATTTCAAACTGTATTAACAGTTAAAATATAGATTTTTTAATTTTACTACCCAGTGGGAAGACTATTGACTCTTGGCTCAGCCACGGGTAGGCCGTTCCGAGCATCGCATCCGCTGAGGGTCGACTGGCCCAGAAGTTGCATCGGCAGCCATGCACAGCCAACAGAACACACTGAAGTCACGGAGCCGACTGGCTTTCGTGTTTTGCATTTCGGAATCTGCTCGGGTTGTCGAATAATTTAGTTTGGAACAGAACAACATGCCGGTTGGCACTTCCGCTTCACTTGCTCACTGGGGAGGGGGATTTTTAATAATAATTGACACTATACTCAGTCGCTTAAGGTGGCCTCCAAGAAATGCAGCTGCAGCTCCACCGGCTTCCAATTTCGGAGGCAGGAACCCGTTGGAGTTGTTCAGAAGCAGGTGTGAAGAACAGGATGAGACCAGTTGGGAGTGCTGGGGCTCAGGAAGCAGCCGGCTTGCTGACAGCAACAAATATGAACGGGTGGCCGAACAATATTGCTTTTTTTCTTTCTTCTCTTCCAACGCCCCAGTCTGCTTCTCGAACTCGGGGAAAACAGGAAGGGAGGGAGGGGCGTGGAGGGCAGTGAGCAGGGGATTTGAGCTGCAACCGAACGGTGCATGACTTCAATAAATAAAGACATACTCCAGGCTCCGAAAAAGGAAAGTAACAACGACAAAAAACACACACCAGGTCTTATTTATCCATCCTGTTCTGCCGGCCGGCCGTGATTAAAGGGTCGCGGCTGATTTAGGAGGCGGCCCTCACCTGAGCCCGAGAGAGCTAGTGTTTATGAAAGCCGAGCAGCATGGGGAGGGTCAGAACCCCCGCTGAGAGTCAAGGGGCTTGGCGCAGTTGCAGTGGTAGAATCCCAGGAATGCCCTTACCGACTGACTCCCATCACCCGGTTTCCTGTTTGGGCGCAATCGCAGGAATCTCACGCGCCCTCCCAAAACCTGGCGGGGAGTCGCAGACTGACAGACACGGATCGGCCAGGTTGCGAAACAAAAGTCGCTCACTTTCACCGCTTAATCCGCATTTTCACTTTTTTCTGCTTTCATCTTCGCTTGAAAGCCTCTCATTTCAGTGCGTGACTGTCTGAATGCAAAGAAACTCACAAGCTGACGCTTCCGACTCGGCCAATCTATCCTGAGCTCGCTTTATACTGTGCTAATCTCAAGTCAAGCGTCTTCGAATTCAATCAACACAATTTGGAAGAAATAAGACAACAAAAAGATAGCAGTTATTGAGGAACTAAGGAATTGAGGAACTGAGGAACTGAGGAACTGAGGAACGGAGGAACTGAGGAATTGAGGAACTGAAGAATTAAGGAACTGAGGAACTGAGGAACTGTTGAATTGAGTAACTGAGGAATTGAGGAACTGAGGAACTGTTGAATTGAGTAACTGTTGAATTGAGGAACTGAGTAACTGAGTAACTGAGGAATTGAGGAATTGAGGAACTGAGGAATTGAGGAACTGAGGAACTGAGGAATTGAGGAACTGAGGAATTGAGGAACTGAGGAATTGAGGAACTGAGGAATTGAGGAACTGAGGAATTGAGGAACTGAGAAACTGAGGAATTGAGGAATTAAGGAACTGAGGAACTAAGGAATTGAGGAACAAAGGAACTGAGGAACGGAGGAATTGAGGAATTGAGGAACAAAGGAATTGAGGAACAAAGGAATTGAGGAACTGAGGAATTGAGGAACTGAGGAACTGAGGAACTGAGGAACAAAGGAATTAAAGAACTGAGGAACTGAGGAACTGAGGAACTGAGGAATTGAGGAACTGAGGAACTGAGGAACTGAGGAATTGAGGAACAAAGGAACTGAGGAACGGAGGAATTGAGGAATTGAGGAACAAAGGAATTGAGGAACAAAGGAATTGAGGAACTGAGGAACTGAGGAACTGAGGAACTGAGGAATTGAGGAACTGAGGAACTGAGGAACTGAGGAACTGAGGAACTGAGGAACTGAGGAACTGAGGAACTGAGGAACTGAGGAATTGAGGAACTGAGGAACTGAGGAACTGAGGAACTGAGGAACTGAGGAATTGAGGAACTGAGGAACTGAGGAACTGAGGAACGGAGGAACTGAGGAACTGAGGAACTGAGGAATTGAGGAACTGAGGAACTGAGGAACTGAGGAACTGAGGAACAAAGGAATTGAGGAACTGAGGAACTGAGGAACTGAGGAACTGAGGAACTGAGGAATTGAGGAACTGAGGAACGGAGGAACTGAGGAACTGAGGAATTGAGGAATTGAGGAACTGAAGAACGGAGGAACTGAGGAACTGAGGAATTGAGGAACTGAGGAACTGAGGAACGGAGGAACTGAGGAACTGAGGAACTGAGGAACTGAGGAACAAAGAAATTGAGGAACTGAGGAACTGAGGAACTGAGGAACTGAGGAACGGAGGAACTGAGGAACTGAGGAACTGAGGAACGGAGGAACTGAGGAATTGAGGAACTGAAGAATTAAGGAACTGAGGAACTGAGGAACTGTTGAATTGAGTAACTGAGGAATTGAGGAACTGAGGAACTGTTGAATTGAGTAACTGTTGAATTGAGGAACTGAGTAACTGAGGAATTGAGGAATTGAGGAACTGAGAAATTGAGGAACTGAGGAACTGAGGAACTGAGGAACTGAGGAATTGAGGAACTGAGGAATTGAGGAACTGAGGAATTGAGGAACTGAGGAATTGAGGAACTGAGAAACTGAGGAATTGAGGAATTAAGGAACTGAGGAACTAAGGAATTGAGGAACAAAGGAACTGAGGAACGGAGGAATTGAGGAATTGAGGAACAAAGGAATTGAGGAACAAAGGAATTGAGGAACTGAGGAACTGAGGAACTGAGGAACTGAGGAACTGAGGAACTGAGGAACAAAGGAATTAAAGAACTGAGGAACTGAGGAACTGAGGAACTGAGGAATTGAGGAACTGAGGAACTGAGGAACTGAGGAACTGAGGAACTGAGGAACTGAGGAACTGAGGAACTGAGGAACTGAGGAACAAAGGAATTGAGGAACTGAGGAACTGAGGAACTGAGGAACTGAGGAACTGAGGAACTGAGGAATTGAGGAACTGAGGAACTGAGGAACTGAGGAACTGAGGAACTGAGGAACTGAGGAACTGAGGAATTGAGGAACTGAGGAACTGAGGAACTGAGGAACTGAGGAACTGAGGAACTGAGGAATTGAGGAACTGAGGAACTGAGGAACTGAGGAACGGAGGAACTGAGGAACTGAGGAACTGAGGAATTGAGGAACTGAGGAACTGAGGAACTGAGGAACTGAGGAACAAAGGAATTGAGGAACTGAGGAACTGAGGAACTGAGGAACTGAGGAACTGAGAAACTGAGGAATTGAGGAATTAAGGAACTGAGGAACTAAGGAATTGAGGAACAAAGGAACTGAGGAACTGAGGAATTGAGGAACTGAGGAACTGAGGAACTGAGGAACTGAGGAATTGAGGAACTGAGGAACTGAGGAACTGAGGAACGGAGGAACTGAGGAACTGAGGAACTGAGGAATTGAGGAACTGAGGAACTGAGGAACTGAGGAACTGAGGAACAAAGGAATTGAGGAACTGAGGAACTGAGGAACTGAGGAACTGAGGAACTGAGAAACTGAGGAATTGAGGAATTAAGGAACTGAGGAACTAAGGAATTGAGGAACAAAGGAACTGAGGAATTGAGGAATTGAGGAACTGAGGAACAAAGGAATTGAGGAACTGAGGAACTGAGGAATTGAGGAACTGAGGAACAAAGGAATTGAGGAACTGAGGAACTGAGGAACTGAGGAACTGAGGAACGGAGGAACTGAGGAACTGAGGAACTGAGGAATTGAGGAACTGAGGAATTGAGGAACAAAGGAATTGAGGAGTTTTAATAATCTACGTTGAAAGGATCAAAATTAATGAAAGAATGGAATTCCAGTTCTGAAAATTTTCTCACCGAATTCGAGC
Source organism: Macrostomum lignano (assembly GCA_002269645.1). Lineage (NCBI taxonomy): Eukaryota > Metazoa > Platyhelminthes > Macrostomidae > Macrostomum > Macrostomum lignano. The sequence goes on along the minus strand of NIVC01001913.1, from coordinate 144,048 downwards.
AATTGAAAAAAATAGTTTAAAGCTGTTTTTCAAATTTCATTTTAGCTTAACAACAGACAGGACATCACCTGTGGAGTTTTCGTAACACGAAGGACGTAACCAAAATGATATCGAATATTTAATTAACTTTTTCTGGGCCGAAATCGAGAGTCATCAAAGCGATGCGCCTCCAGTCTAGAAATATTATGCAACTCAAAGTATAGATGTCTCAATTTGAGTTTATGAAATCCTCGAACAGGCTTTCGTTTTGACACAAAAAAGTATATTCCGAGTTCTAGTTATTACTTGAGTCTGGGCCCTCTATTATCATTATAGAATCGCTCCATCCACCGCGGGGGGCGCACAAAGGGGCTGCCGAGTTGCACACGTCATTTTAATATTCTCCTTATTAGAGTGGAGCACAGGCTCTGCTCTCCCGCAAGCAACAGGCGCTACGCAAGGCCTCGCGGGATTGAGGCCGAAGGGACTTGTCGGCCCCCGTGGGGTGCGAGAGGCGAAGCGCGAGTTTCGTAGAGATGGAGGGCAAGCGGGCGGATGAACAGGAAGGAACTATAGAGAGAGATCCCCCCCGGTGGGTGATGTCACACTGGCATTGTCCCCTGATTTCCCCCTCTGCTCTATTCTCTATTGAGTTCCTCCATTGACCGGGCACGGATGGGCGGATAAATGCCCTTGGACCAAAGGGTTGGGCCGTCAAGAAACTGCTGATGATGGAGATGCCAAGCGGAAGCTGGAGTATAGCTGATGAGTTTTAGCACAGGAAGTGGACTGTCCCGCGCGATCTGCGTGAGCTCTTTTGATCTTTCCTACCCTGAGCTTTCTAAGAACCAGTAACAATAATAATATATGAAAATTTACCATTATATAACATATATCAGGCGATAATATCTATAACAGTTTTTTAATAAATGAATCAGTAACATGATCGCCAAATTAAGCTTTAAATATAATATTTATTATTAACTATTAATAGTACGCACTCCTCCGAGATGAATAAACTGCTCATTGTCTGACAGAGAATACATGGATAGCATATTTATGTACAGTAGCAAGAACAACAATAGATGAGTGCCATACAGCAGAGTTTAAGGTTCATTCTAAACGCATTGTGTCATTCAGTCGAAGCTCATTGCACTATATATGTATCTATGGCATTATGGCATGGATAAAAGCGAAGCGACCACCTTGCTCAGCTAAGGGTGAAAGAGAGAAATATGCGCGACAGTTGGGAAGAAGGGCTTGATAGTAGTTGGCAAGTAACACTGATCAGGTGGGGGATTAGGTTGATAACATGGATATGATAGGATAAGGAGAGAGTGAGAGAATGAGATAATGAGAGATAGGGATAAGGAGAGAGGGGGGTAAGGGGAAATGGGAGAGGGAGAGAGATAAGAAGAGAGGGAGAGAGATAAGGAGAGAGGGAGAGAGATAAGGAGAGAGGGAGAGAGATAAGGAGAGAGGGAGAGAGATAAGGAGAGAGGGAGAGAGATAAGGAGAGAGGGAGAGAGATAAGGAGAGAGGGAGAGAGATAAGGAGAGAGGGAGAGAGATAAGGAGAGAGGGAGAGAGATAAGGAGAGAGGGAGAGAGATAAGGAGAGAGGGAGAGAGATAAGGAGAGAGGGAGAGAGATAAGGAGAGAGGGAGAGAGATAAGGAGAGAGGGAGAGAGATAAGGAGAGAGGGAGAGAGATAAGGAGGGAGGGGGAGAGATAAGGAGAAAGGGAGAGAGATGAGGAAAGAAGCGGGAGATCGGGAGAGAAGGCTGAGAATCTGATTCACGGGAGGAAAAAGCCGATGCAAATACAGGTGGCAAACGCAAGCAGACAGCTCAACACTGGACAGGTAAGCATTAAGAAGATCGAATCAGCAGAAGAAAACAGAAACAAAAGCTGTGGCCAATAAAGACGGCGAATGATTAAAACAAAAATTTTTGTTCATAATCATAATTTGTGTATAATAACTTGGTATGGTTTTCATTCTTAACGACAGTGTTCAGCGAGCTCTCAGGTGAAGTAGGTGGTCTGCATTGAGTAGAGCTTGTCCATGGGATCATCGGACTTGGTTAAGCTGTCCAGCATGCCTAGGCTGCTGCTGCTGTGGTTGTGGTTGATGCTGCTATTGTTGTTATTATTGTTGCTGCCCTGGTGATGCAGCATGATGTCACCGCCGCCGTTCAACCCAATGTCCAGCGGTCCCACGGACAGGCCGTCGTCGCCCATGACAATGGAATGAGCGGCCGCAACGGCGGCGGCTGCGGCGACAACGGAATCCGCTGTCGGCGAGTCGCCAGTCGTGTCGGAGATTCCGCCACCAGCCGAAGCGGCAGCGGCTGAGGCTGCATTCGCCGCTGCTGCGGTCTGTCGCCTGGCCAGCTTCTTCACTTTGGCGCGCTGATTCTGAAACCAGACCTGCACCACGCGGACGCTCAGGCCGGTCTCCGCGGCCAGCGATTCTCGAACTTTCCTCGACGGCTTCGGGTTGACTTCGAAGGCCGATTTGAACTTTCGTCGCTGCCCGGTGCTCAGGATCGTCCGCGGCCGCTTGGCTCCGCCTCGGCCGCCCTGCTCGCTGTCCGAGTCGTCCAGCTCGTCCAGATCTTCGCTGCGGGGCGAGCGCGACGGCTGCCCAGTTGACTGTGGCTGCTGCGGCTGCTGCGGCTGCTGCTGCTGCTGCTGACTCGACGCCTGCTGCACCGTCTGGTGCGCCGGTGGCTGCGGCTGCTGCTGCAGAGCGGCGGCCAGCTCTCTCTCGTAGTCAAATCGGCAGAACAGCCGGCCGTCCCGCACCACAAACTGGTCGCCTTTGCGCAGCGGCAGTCCGCAGGCGATGCAAGCGAAGCAGGGCAGGTGATAGGCGTGCTGATTGGCTCGCATCACCAGCTCCTTGGCGCCGATGGGCTGGCCGCAGCTGCTGCAGCGGGTGCCGAATTTTCTGGATAATGACGTTTGTTGGATAAGTACATGGTGAACTCCCGGCTTTGGCTGGGGTTAAATTCAGACAAATGTGAACAGACTTCAAAAAAAGCACTCTAAGTGGTGGTTGGACGTTTTTTATAAGGCTCTACCCCTCAGTCTACCCGAGCATTGATAAGCTACTACCCCTCAGTCTACCCGAGCATTGATAAGCTACTACCTCTCAGTCTACCTGAGCATTGATAAGCTACTACCCATCAGTCTACCTGAGCATTGATAAGCCACTACCCCTCAGTCTACCTGAGCATTGATAAGCTACTACCCCTCAGTCTACCCGAGCATTGATAAGCTACTACCCCTCAGTCTACCCGAGCATTGATAAGCTACTACCTCTCAGTCTACCTGAGCATTGATAAGCTACTACCCATCAGTCTACCTGAGCATTGATAAGCCACTACCCATCAGTCTACCTGAGCATTGATAAGCCACTACCCCTCAGTCTACCTGAGCGTTGATAAGCTACTACCCCCCAGTTACCCCAGTCTCTACCTGAGCATTGATAAAGGCTACCACCACAGACTACCTGAACATTGATAAGCTACTACCCCTTAGTTTACCTAAGCATTGATAAGCTACTACCCCTCAGTCTACCTGAGCTTGGATAAGCTGCTACCCCTCAGTCTACCTGAGCTTGGATAAGCTGCTACCCCTCAGTCTACCTGAGCTTTGATAAGCTGCTACCCCTCAGTCTACCTGAGCTTGGATAAGCTGCTACCCCTCAGTCTACCTGAGTTTTGATAAGCTACTACCCCTCAGTCTACCTGAGCTTTGATAAGCTGCTACCCCTCAGTCTACCTGAGTTTTGATAAGCTGCTACCCCTCAGTCTACCTGAGCTTTGATAAGCTGCTACCCCTCAGTCTACCTGAGCTTGGATAAGCTGCTACCCCTCAGTCTACCTGAGCATTGATAAGCTACTACCCCTCAGTCTACCTGAGCATTGATAAGCTGCTACCCCTCAGTCTACCTGAGCGTGATAAGCTACTACCCTCAGTCTACCTGAGCTTTGATAAGCTACTACAGTAATGAAGAGAATCGGCTTCTCTATAAAATATTCGATGCCCTTAAGATTGAGGCTTAGAAACTCGCTCACATAAGGACTCATTTTCGGTTCGCTCTTCTCAGTCAATCGCTCAAGACGCGGCACGCTTGTTGACTCTAGGCATTAACTATCCGATCTTTGCTTGACCATTTGACAAGCAAAAATCAGTCGAGCATTTTAGTTGCCATGGCTTATTTATTAGTCTCAAAACTGAAGATTTTCTGCTCAAAGTTCCCAACTCATCCCGCGGGGCCTGACATGAAACACAATGTTAAGCGGCTGGGAGTTGAGCGCGTCGAACTCTCGGGTACCAGATTACGAATAGCTCTAGGCCTCAAGATCAGGCCGAGCTGTGTGCTCAAGGGATTAAGCAAATTCGGCAGTTGGCAAACAAGCTCAAGAGGCCGGCATGGGATTTCGTGAACGCACGCCTGGCTACGGGCACTCCACCCCCCTCTTCCCTTGGCTGGCAACAAACATTTAGAGATTCTCTTGGGTCTAACTATATAGGGTTTCCTGCCCTGCACTGATTACAGTGCAGGTAGCAAGCAGCCCCAGCAGAGATGATAGCGGGTTTACTACCTGTTCAGCTCGCCCCACCCTCCTCTCCTCTCTATTTTTATAAGCATTTTCTCAATCATAACTTTGACGCTTTCCATTGCCAAATCACCCAGGTAAGGTATTACACAATAGGAGGCCCTACGCATATGTAGCAACTCCAATCCAGTGAAATCAAAGCGCCCAGCCACACCCACACCAAGCTAGTTGTTGAGCCGCAATAGTTGAAGGCTGCAAGCCCCGCCATTGCAACTGGCCCCCCGCGCAGGCACAATAATGTAGAAAAGAGAAAGGTGAACAAGGTGAAAATGAACGATTGCGTTCCGATGCCAGGGCTGTGTGCAGGTCACGCACTCTCTCGCCTTGCCAACTGCAATAATTGGGAAATTTTTCCTTTTAATTTTTAAACAACGCTTAACTAGCCTTATGGGACTCGATGGCCCACAGGTGGGGGTCGTAAAGGCCATGTCGTGTTGAAGTACTGTTCGCCTGTTGGGATACCTAACGCTCATTTTTGAGCGAATCACACACTCATTCTTGGCCGAATCACACAGTCATTCTTGGCGGAATCACACAGTCATTCTTGGCCGAATCACACAGTAATTCTTGGCGGAATCACACAGTAATTATTGGTCGAATCACACAGCCATTCTTGGCCGAATCACACAGTAATTATTGGTCGAATCACACAGTCATTCTTGGCGGAATCACACAGTCATTCTTGGCGGAATCACACAGTCATTCTTGGCGGAATCACACAGTCATTCTTGGCGGAATCACACAGTAATTCTTGGCGGAATCACACAGTCATTCTTGGCGGAATCACACAGTCATTCTTGGCGGAATCACACAGTAATTCTTGGCCGAATCACACACATCTTGATGCTGATGCCGCGAGGACTTTTAGGGTGCAAGATAGACGCAATCTGCCGCCTTCAAAAGCTGACAACTCTGCAAAAAAGCAGCGCTTCTAAGTTTAGAACTTGAGGATTCGGGCTTCTGCTATTAAGCGGAAGCAGCAGGTGGGTTTTGGGGTCTCTCCTCTCCCCCTGCCCTCTTCGCCAGGCCCGATATGGGCAGGATCTGACAGTTCAGCACTTCCGCGTCGAGCGCGCAGACTTCGAACAGGGCCGGTAGGACACGACCGACAAACAAGCTCAGGGCTAACAAGGACTCGGGGGGGCGGGGGTTACGGGGCAAGGATTTTGGGGAAATATTTGTACAAATCTTGACCAAAGCCGTCTTGGGATCGGTAGGGAGATACGGTGCAATGCGACGCCGTCTCTCACTCATGCTCTATGAGTCTATATTCAGCCAGTGTGTCCTACCGTTTGCGCTTACGGACTCGAAGCTGAGAGGGGATTTGAGCAAACTGTGGAGGACCCTCCCTGCTGGACTGGGGAGAGCCGGCGAAGGAACAGCGCTTGAAGTTGAAGGGAAAGCAGAGGCCTCTCTTCTGCTTTTGCTTGCTTTCGGGCGGGTGGGGTGGTGGCTCTGGTGTTGGTTAGAACTCGGCTGGCTTCCGCTTCTGAATGCGCCTACCAGTTTTTAGGCCCGGCGGTCACGTGCGGGGCTTATTGTTGTTGAGGTGTTGAACTTCTCGAGAAGAGAATTTTCGAGTTTGAGTGCAGCCTGCAAATCTCGGCGGGTGACAGGCAGACAGACAGAGGACGCAACCAGATGCATGGGTAAGCGGGTGTTTGTTGAGTGGGTGTCCAGGCCAGTGTTTTCACTACTGTCTTGAGGCACGCTTCTCGCGATGACCTGTTTACGTTTTCATTTAATGATAAATGGAACTCAAACAGACCGTGCGTTTGTAGTTTCGAATTTTCCTATCAAATTTTACTGATTTCATGACTGAATAATTTTAGAAAGTCCGATTATTCTGGGTGATTGTAAAATTCTATAGATTGTAGGATTCAGTAGATTGTTAAATTTGGTAGATTTTTAATTCGGCAGATTGTAGAATTTGGTAGATTGTAAAATCCGGTAGATTGTGAAATCCGGTAAATTTTGAAATTTGGTAGATTGTTACATTCGGTAGATTGTAGAATTTGGTAGATTTTGAATTCGGTAGATTGTAGAATTAGGTAGATTGTAAAATCCGGTAGATTGTGACATCCGGTAAATTTTGAAATTTGGTAGATTGTTACATTCGGTAGATTGTTAAATTTGGTAGATTTTTAATTCGGTAGATTGTAGAATTTGGTAGATTGTTACATTCGGTAGATTGTAAAATCCGGTAGATTGTGAAATCCGGTAAATTTTGAAATTCGGTAGGTTGTTACATTCGGTAGATTGTTAAATTTGGTAGATTTTTAATTCGGCAGATTGTAGAATTTGGTAGATTGTAAAATCCGGTAGATTGTGAAATCGGTAAATTTTGAAATTTGGTAGATTGTTACATTCGGTAGATTGTTAAATTTGGTAGATTTTTAATTCGGTAGATTGTAGAATTTGGTAGATTGTAAAATCCGGTAGATTGTGAAATCCGGTAAATTTTGAAATTTGGTAGGTTGTTACATTCGGTAGATTGTTAAATTTGGTAGATTTTGAATTCGGTAGATTGTAGAATTTGGTAGATTGTAAAATCCGGTAGATTGTGAAATCCGGTAAATTTAGAAATTTGGTAGATTGTTACATTCGGTAGATTGTTAAATTTGGTTTGTTACATTCGGTAGATTGTTAAATTTGGTAGATTTTGGAATTCGGTAGATTATGAAAATCGGTAGATTGTGAATTTCGATAGATTCAAGATTTGGTAGATTGTTATCTTTGGTAGATTTTAAAATTGTTAGCTTGTTGTGAAATTTGTTGGATTGTTAAATTTGTTAGATTGTTACATTTGGTAGATTGTGAATTTCGGTAGATTGTGAATTTCGGTAGATTGTGAATTTCGGTAGATGTGAATTTCGGTAGATGTGAATTTCGGTAGATGTGAATTTCGGTAGATTGTGAAATTCGGTAGATTGTGAACTTCGGTGATTGGGACAATTGGTGGATTGTGAAATTCGGTATAGATTTTAAAATTCGGTAGATTGTAGAATTCGATAGATTGTAAAATTCGGTGATTGTGAGAGTCACGGAGTGTGAGAAAATTGGTGATTGCGTGAATCAGTAGCTGTGAAAGTCGGTGCAAATCTGTATTTAATTTTCGGTTGAAACCAGTCAAATTTTTGTGCTCTGAAATAATTTGGATTGGCACCTGTTTGTCAATAGGCCATGAGTTCGGTCAGCTAGATGACTGTTGTCTTTGAGGGTGTCGGCCCCCATATTGGAGATTTCATGTAAGGCGGGACAGAGCGAGAGGGGGGTATTGGTGAAATCGAGAGATTTCTTAAGAAATTCAAGGTGTTGGTGTGAGAACTCGAACTCAAGTGTGTAAATGCATAACTATAGTATTCCTGAGTCCCGGTGCGCCAACACACCCAGATCCTGAGTAAGTTAGGATAGCAGAAGTGTCATAATAGTGGGTCGGACAAGAGCGGGGACTGATGCGCTCTCAAGAGTCAGGGGGGCTGGGTGGGATTTGATGAGGCAGCACAGCCAACAGCTGCCACTCAAGAGGAGCGTCAAGATGTCAAAGCCAGGCGCGGCTCTGTGCAGACGGTGCAGTCCCGAATGGGGGATGGGGTGGGGCGCTGGGGACGCCCGCAGAGAGTCAAATTTCTCTGCTCTGCTTCAAACAGAGAGAAGCAAGCAACACGATAGAAGCGTCGGTCGAGCTCGAAGGCAGCGCCAATGCTTCCAATTCCAGTTCCACAGTATTTTCCATATTCTCTTCTTCTGTCCATTGTTCCAGAGTCTCAAGTGAAAGTGTCCCCCAGAAGCCGAGCGTCCCTAAGCTTCCACCCCCCCCCCCCTATGCTAGGGCCCAAGTTAAGTGTTCTCTACACAGCATGGGGTGCCTCGGTTGGCAGCCATGAAATATTAACCATATGCAGGGAGGGGCGCGTTCGAGCAGTTCATAGAAAATTTTGCATGGTTACTGGACCAGGGGTTAGGGCCCCCCTGGGACCCCTGAGACCCCAAGTCACACCAAGCAGACCTGCCAATACATGGCTCTTTGCTCAGCGCTGCCGATTTTGAAACAGAAAAAAATCACAAAAAAACAAACTGGGGAAAAGACGTTTGGCTGGCAACAAAGCGCAGTTGAGAAGGCACCGATTAACAACAATGGAAAGCATTACTCTTTCCTCTCGAAAGTCAGGGTTCAGTTAATGCATATTTAATGCGGCATTTTTCAACTTCTCTCTCCAATTTTTTTATTGCTTCTTCTTCAAAGCTGTCAAGGAGAACAGATGCTGACTTGACATTCCGTCTGAAGGGTTAAAGGGCACGGGATCAGCGGCTGATATGCCTGGGGAATTCTTTAAAGATTGGGATTTCAACTCCAATTAGCGGTCATAATTCTGATGGTGTGTGTGCATGTATGAACATGTATAAATAGTGTACTCACAGATAACACAAGTTCCATGAGCAGCCCTATATAGTGTTTGAACAGGGGCTGGATAAATAGGGACTCAGATTAGCAGTATTGACTCTCCCAGAGAGACATGATTAGCGGACAAATACCTCAAGGAGTCGATAACGCTGCTGCCTTACCTTACCGACTCCTCTTGGGCTTAAATATTGATTTACAATGTGACTGGCCACCACCTCCTCCTTCTGCACCTCTTCCCAGAGGGCAAAACGAAGAGGCTGAGAAAATCTGGATGACGAGGAGCCCCCACCTCCTGACCCCTGACACAGACTGCAGACTGGAGTGGCCTTGTAGCGGAGTGATTATGAGCATAGTGACATTCATGAGGCATTTAGTCAGCTTCACTTACGGCGCATATAGCCAAGCATATGCGCAGCGAATCTGAAACCGATGGATTATAAAACTTTGAGCTCGGTTTTGATCGAATCGGAATTCAAGCGCTCGAAATTGGCCGCCCAGTCGAGCGAGTCAGTCCTCCTTTCAACCCCCCCCCCCCGCCAAGCAAATACTGGAGACTGCAGGATGGCCGGCTCATCAAGGCCCCCGCCGAATTCCACTTGCTCCACTCGACAGCTCCATCCGAGAAAGTCTTTCCCCCGCTCTGGTCAAGATCAAGGAATTATTCACTTTTTTCTTCACGCGCAAGAAATCTTAGCTGGGCGGAAGAGTATTTGGCAAACACACACAGCAGCAACACACTTCAGTCCCGATACGACTCCCAACATGCTGTAGGAATTTTTTAATAAATTCCAACTTCCAAAACTGCCAGTCAGCATTCGATCAGGCGGACAAGCTTGGCAGAATGAGCGGATGATGAATCTCGGTTGATGGAGTCGGAGAAGCTGGGTTTGGGGTTATTGTCCACACTTGGTGCAGAATTTCATCAACTACGCTTACAGTGGGAGAATCTGCGAGCTGACTGAAATCCCAGTGGCTTAGTGGCAGCGACAAGGACCCTTAAAGCCGGGGCGGGGACACTTAACAATAAAACTGGCAGTGATGCAAATCTGAAACAGATATTGCAAATTTTCTGCAACAGGACCAGGAAAAGCTTGCGATGGACTGAGGATCTCGCGATCGTGTGATTTAATCTTTAGCAGATATAATTATTTCCTTAATTGGTGTAGGATGTGATGCGGGTTATGATATGGGGAAAATTTCATTTTTTAGCCTGCGAGTAGGACTCTAAAGCTCTGAGGAGCGCATCTTTGGATCTGTGTGGAGGGCGCCGTTATGACTTGTGTAGGGCGTCGTTTATGACTTGTGGAGGGCGCCGTTTATGACTTTTGTGGGGCGCCGTTTATGAATTTTGTGGGTCACCGTTTATGACTTGTGTAGAGGGCGCCGTTTATGACTTCTGTGGAGGGCGCCGTTTATGACGTGTGGAGGGCGCCGTTTATGACTTGTGTGGAAGGCGCCGTTTATGACTTGTGTGGGTAACCGTTTATGAATTTTGTGGGTAACCGTTTATGACTTGTGTAGAGGGCGCCGTTTATGACTTTTGTGTAGGGCGCCGTTTATGACTTTTGTGGGGCTCCGTTCATGACTTTTTTGGGGCACCGTTTATGACTTGTGTAGAGGGCGCCGCTTATGACTTCTATGGAGGGCGCCGTTTATGACTCGTGTGGAAGGCGCCGTTTATGACTTGTGTAGAGGGCGCCGTTTATGATTTGTGTGGAAGGCGCCGTTTATGACTTGTGTAGAGGGCGCCGTTTATGATTTGTGTGGAAGGCGCCGTTTATGACTTTTGTGGGGCACCGTTTAGGATCCAAGGCGCACCGTTGGGATTTGTATGCGGGAACCGTTTCTTAGAATCTTATTGATGCTTTTAAAATCCGAAATTGGATTCAATTGAATAGGTTTATTCAACAGAAAAAATTGAAAAGCATTAAAGAATCAATCATGTAAACAAATTAACTCAAACACCAGTCTCACTTGGCATAGTCGTAGCGGCAGTACAGCACATTGTCCCGGACATAGCAGCTCTCCTGCAGGTGGCAGCCGCACACAGAGCAGGCGACGCACTGCTCATGCCATGACTCGGTTCGAATCTTTAGCAGGTATTTGTCCTCTATGCTAGAGTTGCAGCCCGCGCAGATCTCCATTGTTAGTTGCCCAGGGTTGGAGATTAGCAGAGACGGCTTTGCTAAGAGCAGCGAGTGCTACTGTGTGCTGGGATTTAAATGGCAGATTTTTCCACACAGTTTGGAGCTTCTCTTAAGTCCGCCGGCGGGGCGACTGCTTGGGAGACGCGATGCGGCAGTAGACGCGGGGCCAATCCCGAGCCACCGGGGGCCTGAGTCCTCAACTATTGGCCCGCCGTTGCTCATTGGGTGGCCGAGGGAGGGCGAGAGAGAGAGAGAGAGCTGTCCAACAACCCCCGTGTCTTGTCATAGGGAGCTTCGCTGTTAAGTTGTCTCGGTCGAGCTCTCGGCGGGGCGGAGCCGGGTCGGGCCCACCGCAGTCAGTGGCCGGAGTGGCCATAGTCTGAGCTGTGCTCTGCTTAACACCCCTCGCCCCCTGCTGGTCAGCGAGAGCGCGAACCCAGTGCAACTCAGCCGATGCTTTCGTTGCAAAATAAGGAGATTTTTTTAAACCCGGGGCTCTCTACGAACCAACTGTTTAAATCATATAGGCTTCCTTGTAGGCTTAGCTAATTTTAACACTAAACAGTGTGACAATCTCTTCTATCTAGTGGAGACCTAACTCTAGATTACTCTCACTTTCGAGTATATTGATGAGGCGTTCGACTTGGCTAGTTTAGGCGGAGCGAGCGGACTGCAGCCTCCGCCCCTCCCCCCCCCCTGCTGAGATCGTTCGGAACTTGAAGACTCTCTAAGAAAGGCGTTGAAAAGCAAGGAGCAAAATTCGTAGAAATGAAGAGAGACAATAGACAGATTCTGTGCCTGCACAGAATGGGACGAGTTGTTCGATATGTATTCGAAAGCGTGTCCAGTTAATTCCAGGTTGGGAGATGGAGATTCGGCGAGAGAGAGAGAGAGAGAGAGAGAGAGAGAGAGAGAGAGAGAGAGAGAGAGAGAGAGAGAGAGAGAGAGAGTTGTTGTTGCAGTGCCTGCTTTTTATCTCGACAATTAATTGATTGACAGGCGGTTGAGTGGGCAACTTTAAAAGCGAGAGCGAGTGAGTCGAATCATACGCTTATACTGAGTATTCAACATGCAGGGAGTGAGACATATTTAAAGCTTGTACAATATTTACTGCACTGGAATAGCCTACGATATTTGCTGTTCAGATGCGAAATGATGCGTGTGTTCCGATGGGATTCCAGTTGCCATCCTATCACTGACAGCTCCTTCTTAGTGCCCTAACTGTAGCTTATGCTCAGTGCCCTTACTGTAGCTTATGCTCAGTGCCCTTACTGTAGCTTATGCTCAGTGCCCTAACTGTAGCTTATGCTCAGTGCCATTACTGTAGCTTATGCTCAGTGCCCTAACTGTAGCTTATGCTCAGTGCCCTTACTGTAGCTTATGCTCAGTGCCCTAACTGTAGCTTATGCTCAGTGCCATTACTGTAGCTTATGCTCAGTGCCCTAACTGTAGCTTATGCTCAGTGCCCTTACTGTAGCTTATGCTCAGTGCCCTAACTGTAGCTTATGCTCAGTGCCCTTACTGTAGCTTATGCTCAGTGCCCTAACTGTAGCTTATGCTCAGTGCCCTTACTGTAGCTTATGCTCAGTGCCCTTACTGTAGCTTATGCTCAGTGCCCTTACTGTAGCTTATGCTCAGTGCCCTTACTGTAGCTTATGCTCAGTGCCCTTACTGTAGCTTATGCTCAGTGCCATTACTGTAGCTTATGCTCAGTGCCCTTACTGTAGCTTATGCTCAGTGCCCTTACTGTAGCTTATGCTCAGTGCCCTTACTGTAGCTTATGCTCAGTGCCCTTACTGTAGCTTATGCTCAGTGCCATTACTGTAGCTTATGCTCAGTGCCCTCACTGTAGCTTATGCTCAGTGCCCTTACTGTAGCTTATGCTCAGTGCCCTAGCTGTAGCTTATGCTCAGTGCCCTTACTGTAGCTTATGCTCAGTGCCCTAACTGTAGCTTATGCTCAGTGCCATTACTGTAGCTTATGCTCAGTGCCCTAACTGTAGCTTATGCTCAGTGCCCTTACTGTAGCTTATGCTCAGTGCCCTTACTGTAGCTTATGCTCAGTGCCCTAACTGTAGCTTATGCTCAGTGCCATTACTGTAGCTTATGCTCAGTGCCCTAACTGTAGCTTATGCTCAGTGCCCTAACTGTAGCTTATGCTCAGTGCCCTAACTGTAGCTTATGCTCAGTGCCCTTACTGTAGCTTATGCTCAGTGCCCTTACTGTAGCTTATGCTCAGTGCCCTAACTGTAGCTTATGCTCAGTGCCCTTACTGTAGCTTATGCTCAGTGCCCTAACTGTAGCTTATGCTCAGTGCCATTACTGTAGCTTATGCTCAGTGCCCTCACTGTAGCTTATGCTCAGTGCCCTTACTGTAGCTTATGCTCAGTGCCCTAGCTGTAGCTTATGTTCAGTGCCATCAACAAATCCATCTCAGTGACCCCAACAGCTTCTCTTCAGTGACCCAACAGTACCCATCAGTGACCCCAACTGGGTTGAATTAGACACGTTCGATGTAACCTTATGTCACTCCGCGAGCACCAGCGATTAAACCGTTTAAAAAGTTGCAGATGAATTTCACCCGAAAGCCACAATCCTAATTCTCGACCTTGTTCACGCCTGACCAGGGAACTAATCAATAGCAGAACGGCTACCTAAACCAGCGATCCAATTAGTATGTTAATTCGATTGTCAAATTCGCTTTCAACATACATAAATTAAGCACACACTATTGAATAACGAAAATGACAGTTAAAAAATCCAAAAATCTAAGATCCATTCTTAGACAGGTTGAAAAAACTTGAGACCGATGCAGCGCCGATAATCCAAGATTAAGAGTTTATGACGCAATCGGTGAGCTTCTTCGCACGGGTGGCCTTATTCGTCATTCTTTCGTGGTAAAGTAATGGAATATGATTTGGCTTTACTTTTGACAGTGACAGTGATAGTGACAGTGACAGGGAGTGTGACTGTGACAGTGACAGTGACAGGGAGTGTGACTGTGACAGTGACAGTGACAGGGAGTGTGACTGTGACAGTGACAGTGACAGGGAGTGTGACTGTGACAGTGACTGTGACAGTGATAGTGACAGTGACAGTGACAGTGACAGTGACAGTGACAGTGACAGTGACAGTGACAGGGACAGTGACAGTGACAGTAACAGTGACAGTGACAGTGACAGTGACAGTGACAGTGACAGTAACAGTGACAGTGACAGTGACAGTGATAGTGACAGTGACAGTGACAGTGACAGTGACAGTGACAGTGACAGGAACAGTGATAGTAACTTTTCTTTTGATATAATAATAATAATTGATTACGCCTGCTCCCAATTGGGCCAGAGATGCAACCGACAGCTCAGCCGCAGCTATTGCGCGGCGCATCTGAAGGCGTACGGCTGTTCAGTCCAATGACTGGGTGGTCGCCACACACACCCTCAATTACCCCAGCTAATGTTGGCACCCATTTTACAGCTGGGTGAAAAGAAGCAAGTTAAGCGTGTTGTGCTCAAGGACACAAATTGTTCCAGTGGGACTGGGAAACGAACCCCCGACCTTTAAGTCGTGAGTCCGACGCTCTGACCACAAGGCTACAACCCCTTGCTTCTCATATAAAGGGCTTTTAAGCCAGCTACGAGCACTGCCGAACTCCAGTCAATCAACACACAGCAAGCGAAACAAAAAGAAAAGAAACAGCATCTTTCTTGCTTTTTTGCTGATACTGCTTCTTTGTTTTTCTCGCTTCTGCTAAAAATTATAATTACTGCTAACGTCCCAGATTTCCTGTTTACTCCTGCGAATCGTTTCCCACGAATTCGGTATTAAAATCGCAATCTATACTGACTACTCATAACTACCTATTAGTAGGCTACTCGGCGGATGTGCGAAAAAGTTTTTTTGTTGGGATAAGCCAAGTTCAAAGTTCCGCTGACCCCTGAGCACATGCGAGCGCGCCAATACTGTACTCAGGCACGCACTCATGCACGCTCACACAGGGTGTACAGCGGCCCTGACTTTCTAATCGTCAGGCATGTACACTCTCTGTGCCTTGAGTGTTGGCCCACATGGCTGTGAATCGCACGAAAACCTGCCCGGCCAATTTTCGTGCACACCAGCCCCAACTGAATGTGACCGCTCACGGAATCGAACCAAGGGCCTTGGGCGCGAGAGTCAAATGCGCTCTGCCTCCTAAGCTACGAAGCAACAAAGTCACTGTCACTGTCACTGTCACTGTCACTGTCACTGTCACTGTCACTGTCACTGTCACTGTCACTGTCACTGTCACTGTCACTGTCACTGTCACTGTCACTGTCACTGTCACTGTCACTGTCACTGTCACTGTCACTGTCACTGTCACTATCACTATCACTGTCACTGTTACTGTCACTGTCACTGTCACTGTCACTGTCACTGTCACTGTCACTGTCACTGTCACTGTCACTGTCACTGTCACTGTCACTGTCACTGTCACTGTCACTGTCACTGTCACTGTCACTGTCACTGTCACTGTCACTGTCGCTGTCACTGTCACTGTCACTGTCACTGTCACTGTCACTGTCACTGTCACTGTCACTGTCACTGTCACTGTCACTGTCACTATCACTATCACTGTCACTGTTACTGCCAGTGTCACTGTCACTATCACTGTCACTGTCACTGTTACTATCACTATCACTGTCACTGTTACTGTCACTGTCACTGTCACTGTCACTGTCACTGTCACTGTCACTGTCACTGTCACTGTCACTGTCACTGTCACTGTCACTGTCACTGTCACTGTCACTGTCACTGTCACTGTCACTGTCACTGTCACTGTCGCTGTCACTGTCACTGTCACTGTCACTGTCACTGTCACTGTCACTGTCACTGTCACTGTCACTGTCACTGTCACTGTCACTGTCACTGTCACTGTCACTGTCACTGTCACTATCACTGTCACTGTCACTGCAGCCCTCTCAAGCACTCATATTCCTACGATTGAATCTCAAATCAAGGATATCTTTTGTGATCGAATAATCAAAAACCCAAGAGCGACCACAGTAAATAGGGTGAAGACAGTGAGTATCTATGTAGAAAAAATGAACTAAAATGAGCTTGAAAGCTTGTTGGCAAAGAGCAGCTAGAAGAGCCATTACTATTGTATGGAAAAACTGATTGCAACATCTTGTTGAAGTCCTCTCACACAGTACTCTGAGAAGTACACTAGCTAGAACATGAAAAGCAAACACAATGGAGAGCAGGCATACCGTGACATCAGCTGTACCTTGATTGACTTGCCAACTCTGAGCAGCAGAGTGGTCCGTAAGCACTGCTAAAATGTTCTTAGCAAGAAATCACTGTAATATATAATTTGCATGCATACACGAGCGGATATACGCTCATATTTATCCATTGAATTTTAGGTCATCGAGGCTGAAAGAGGAGGCCTTTTTCTATTGAAGCAATTCCTTCCTGTTGGGAAGTGTACAATAAATTCCTAGCGCTAATTCATACTCATGAAGTGATATACGAGCATATAAGGTAAACATAAAGTCAAGAAAAAAAGAGGAGAGCGTTAGTTTCTAATGGTATTTGATCTGGGAAGCAGGTTTGCCTGGGAAAAGGACAGCTAGACCTTCTTGAGACTCTTGACTCTTACTTCATGGACGGATCCACGGACGACTCAAGATAGAAATCTGGATTGAACGCACATTTTCTACTAATTCAGGCCGATTCAATTTCCTGCAAACAAAATCAATAATGGAGCTCCGTTCAACTCAATCGATGAAGAATCAAACAAATCATTAATTAGCTCTGTACAACTCAATCGATGAAGAATCAAACAAATCAATACTTAAGCTCTGTACAACTCAATCGATGAAGAATCAAACAAATCAATACTTAAGCTCTGTACAACTCAATCGATGAAGAATCAAACAAATCAATAATGAAGCTCCGTACAACTCAATCGATGAAGAATCAAACAAATCAATAATTAACCTCCGTACAACTCAATCGATAAAGAATCAAACAAATCATTAATTAAGCTCCGTACAACTCAATCGATAAAGAATCAAACAAATCATTAATTAAGCTCCGTACAACTCAATCGATAAAGAATCAAACAAATCATTAATTAAGCTCCGTACAACTCAATCGATAAAGAATCAAACAAATCAATAATTAAGCTCCGTACAACTCAATAAAGAATCAAACAAATTACTAATTAAGCTCAGTAAATGCTTGAGCTCAAGCTATCTTAGCTGGGTGCAGACAAGTCAGATTCGTCCCTAAGAGACCGAGTTTCATGGCACCGAGCCTCCCATCCAGTCAGAGCTGATGCTGCGGGAGGGGGCGGTGCACCTGCTCTCAGTCAGCGGCTTGCATATCTGATTGTAACCCGAGACTGATCCAAGCCAGGTAAGCTGAGCTCTAGCAGGACTGCCGATTGACCATGGCAGCTTCGGTCAGCTGGTTTTTGATTTTCTTTCTGCTGCCGCAGCTGCACAGAAGCCAGCCTGTTCAGCAGGACTCGATCAGGTGGACTTACCACGCCTGTGAGCTTTTCGTGAAATTTTCATGAAATGTAGAATATGCTAACTAATTTAGAAACATTGTACCATCGGTATTAGTGAATATCTCCATACAATTCACAGGGCACCAAAGTGACGCTGCGGTGATTGCTCGCGGAGTCTGGGAATTGCCGCTAGACGAGGCTGCGGCGACAAGGAACGGTGAGAAAGCAAGGCGGCCGACTGAGCTGTCCACACTGGTGTAACATTTCATGCAGCATTAGTGTCCCCAAGTGAGTGCCCCGATACCCAAGATTAGTGTCCCAATACCCCCAAGTTAGTGTCCCAATACCCCCAAGATTATTGCCCCAATACCCAAGATTAGTGCCCCAATACCCAAGATTAGTGTCCCAATACCCCAAGCTTAGTGTCCCAATACCCCCAAGCTTAGTGTCCCAATACCCCCAAGCTTAGTGTCCCAATACCCCCAAGCTTACTGTCCCAATACCCCAAGCTTAGTGTCCCAATACCCTCAAGCTTAGTGTCCCAATACCCCCCAAGCTTAGTGTCCTAATACCCCCAAGCTTAGTGTCCCAATACCCCAAGATTAATTTCCCATTCCCCAAAGATTTGTGTCCCAATTCCCCTGCACTTAGTCCCCAATTCCCCAAGCTTTCGCGCCATCCGGTGCCCCCTTCCTCCTCAAAACCACCCGGCAGTGTGCACCGAGCTCTCCAACCCGTCGGCAATGCCTCTGTCACTGTTGGTGTCCGGCCACCATCCGGCCACTCGCCAGGCCTGCAGCCGCGGCGGCCTGTCGTGCATCCTTACGTCAGCATCGCCGCAGCTCGAACGCCTGCCGGCAGAGTGGAGCGGCAACTCTGTGGAGTTCTATCCCAGCCAACTGTTGCTAGGGGAACTGCTCAGCCAAGCTGTTGGCTGGCTGGAATGGACTTCATTTGTGGTGCTGCACGATTTCAATGCGGGTGAGTTGCCGCTGGTGAGCAGCCTCGGTAATCAAATGTGCCTGTCTCAATTTTAGTTCGACGAGCATTATTTATTGAGTCACATACTTTTACTAACCGCGCCCAACTTTGCTTAACTTCTCCAACCTCTGCATGAATCTAACCCCGCAGACCTGGCCAAGTACGTCACCCTGCTAAACAGAGCTTATAGACCTGTCTATTTTCGCCTTTACAACCCGGCCAAACGGAACGAGACGCTCAGCGCGCTACGCTGGATCAAGGACGCCAATCTGAACAATATCCTGGTGGATGCTTCGGACAGGAACTTCCGGGATATTCTATCCCTAGTAGGTTGTCAAATGATATGATTAGACTAGTTGTATATTTCGCCGAATGGTCAATTATGATTAACGAGACAGTATATTTCAATAAATAATTTATAATTTATTGCGAATAATAAATTCACTTTGACAGGCTGAAATCGCCAGGTGTACTGGACCGCAGTACAGCTACTTGTACATCGGGTCGGTAAGCTTTACGGGTCATTTGACACCGCAGGCAGCATCAACCTTTTAACCGCCCACTCAGCCAACCACCTCACTCCAACAACCATCTCACTCAGCCACCACCTCACTCCAACAACCACCTCACTCCGCCACCACCTCACTCCGCCACCACCTCACTCCGCCAACCACCTCACTCCGCCACCACCTCACTCCGCCAACCACCTCACTCCGCCAACCACCTCACTCTGCCAACCACCTCACTCCGCCAACCACCTCACTCAGCCACCACCTCACTCAGCCACCACCTCACTCAGCCACCACCTCACTCAGCCACCACCTCACTCAGCCACCACCTCACTCAGCCACCACCTCACTCAGCCACCACCTCACTCAGCCACCACCTTACTCAGCCACCACCTCACTCCGCCAACCACCTCACTCCAACAACCACCTCACTCTGCCAACCACCTCACTCCGCCAACCACCTCCCTCAAAATCAATTCCAACAGGTAAACGTGAGCTACTACCGAAGCCACATAGCCCAGCACATGCTGTCGGGCGTTAATGCAACAATAGTTGACGCAGTGCCGCTAGAACCGGGCTCCGGATTCTCCGTGAGTATTTGCGATCGAAGATCGATTAGTTCAAGTACGAAAGTTGACCTTGCCAGTAACTGGGAGCAGGCTGTGCCATTCTGGCTTGCAGTCCGAGCTTCAACGGTGGCAACGTGGGCAGGCGCTGATCAGCGAGGCGCTGAATAGCCTGGCGGCAGAGGCGGGCGGCCCAGCTATGGCCGACTCGGCCGCTCTACTACGCGGCGGCGGCTGCGGTGTCGAGAGACTGGCAGCAGCCGGCTTGAGGGACCGGATCGTTGTGAGGGAGCTGGGGGGGGCAACTCTCGGGTGGGGAGTGGGTGGCGGCAGTCAGAGGATCATGAGAAAAGCCGATGACTCAAAATGATTTTAAGTAGGAAGAAGAATGACTCAAAATGATTTTAAGTAGGAAGAAGAATGACTCAAAATGATTTTAAGTAGGAAGAAGAATGACTCAAAATGATTTTGAGAAGCTATCCATTAGCTCAAAATGATTTTTAGAAGGGAGAAGAATGACTCGAGAAGATCTCGAGATGAAAGACGGTGACCCTAACAAATCATAAGCTTGAATTCCTTATTTTGATTCTGCGATATGCACTGGTATCTTTAAATCAAGAATTTCACCCTTGGGCTAGAAAATGAAATTTCTATTTGCTTGATACACCAGCTATTTGCATAGGCTAAACAAAAGCAGTGTTAGCAGCACTGCAAAATTTACAATTTGACCTTGCTAGCCGTACCTTTGAAGTGTTTGCTTAAATTCTCACAGGCCTCTCAAGCTCTGAAATCAATCTATTGAATTTGTTGCAGACTGAAATCTACCAATCTCTGGGTAGCCTGCGGATTGCCGGCAGCTGGCATGTCAACTTCAGCTTCCAGTTTCTGCACTTGGATCCGGACTCCATGAATCCGGTGAGAGCCGATGAGGCAGAGAGAAGCTGGAACAGGCTGATGTAGTCGGGCGGATAACATGAGTTTGCCATTTGAGTCGCTGGGAATGAGAGTGTCTCCTTGTGTAATACTTTACGCTCGTACCTGCGTGAAATTATTGAAAATCTGCCTTATTGAATTCGATAAACAGTGTGTCAGGTAAGCCTAGATCGATATTGATTGGTGATGCGCCTCAACGAGATGAAGGGTTACTCCAGTTATGCGCATTAAAATGCTATTGAAAATGCAATCAGTTTGGATAGTAAATACCACGAGCGCACAAGCACTTCCTACAGTTTTAGAAATTGAGAACTAAGTTTTGATTAGGGATTAAGGTGATTGGCTGAGTGAGGTGGGTGGCGGAGTGAGGTGGTTGGCAAAGTGAGGTGGGTGGCGGAGTGAGGTGGTTGGCGGAGTGTTGTGGTTGGCGGAGTGAGGTGGTTGGCAAAGTGAGGTGGTTGGCGGAGTGAGGCGGTTAGTGGAACGAGGCCATTGAGCCAATGAAAGCTAAGCGATCCTATAATTAAACTCGTTTCACCTCAGTTCGCCACCTGGAGTTTCGACCGCGGCTTCCAGCCGACGCGAAACGCCAGCGCGGCCGACTCTCGCCACTCGACCGTACAGCTAGACTGGATCCGGCACCGCAACCTGTCGGTGGTGACGGCCGAGTATCCTCCGTTTGTGATGTACAGAACCCGCGACAGCCGCGGCCAGCCGGTGTACGGCAATGACCGGTGGTTCGGCCTGGCCATCGACCTGTTCACCCGTGTGGCCGACATCAACGGGCTGGACTACCGGATCTACGGGGCGCCGGACGGGACGCCGGGAATTCGGATTTCCACGTCGGCTACCGGAGTGGAAAAATGGAGCGGCATGGTTGGGGAGGTCATGGCCGGGAATGCAGACGTCGCTGTCGGGCCGTTCAGCGTCACCTACGAGAGGGAGCGGGTGAGGGACTTCAGCGGGCCTTTGGGGACAACAGGGCTCAATCGGCTCAATCGAGGGACCTGCTGCTAGAAGAAGAGAATGAAGCACTCATGTGACTGTTGTGTCGTTTCTGAAGAAGGGAAATCGTTCCATGTCCTTGGCGCATTTCACTAATTCGTTCACTAATTCTACTACAAAATGGGGGCCCTGCATGGCGTCCTTGTGTAGCATGTCTCCTGTTAGTCAGCGAGGATGGGGTGTTGGCGTTGTCTATATATGAACGCACCACTGATATCTTTCTCGCATTGGCGAGATGGGAAGTTTTCAGTATTTCAGCACTAAATACCCAATATCTCACCTGCTGGACTTCCAAATTGCAAATGCAGCCAGCAGGTGTTTTGTCCGAGCTGCGTCGACAATTTCGTTTTTAAAAAGTTTGAAAATGTATTATTAGAGAGCGGCAAAGATCAGAAGAAACACTTGTGTTTTCTAAAGGGATTTTGCAGTTCTGCTTTGAGTGGGGTTTGGCCATAGACAAATCCGTCCAGACAAAACACTGCAGAGGCAGGAGCGGCTGCAATTTCGCCGCAACTTTGCTTGCTTGCCGGTCTCCGGCAGCAGTTCATGAAAAAGCAGCTTGATAAACTTGTGAGCGCAGCTCGGACAAAACACCTGCTGGCTGCATTTGCAATTCGGAAGTCCAGCAGGTGAGAAATTGGGGATTCAGTGCTGAAGAACTGGAAATCTGCACGGTCTGCAAGTGCAGCGGCCTTGAACTACTTTGCCCCTTTACATCCCTTATGGTCCTTGGTTTGATTTACGTGTACATGAAATTCTCCCACGCAGGTAATTGACTTCACCACGCCATTCATGGGCCTCGGCCTGGCCGTGCTGATGAAGCGCACTGAGGTCCCGGCGGATTTGTTCCAGTTTCTCAATCCGTTCGACAGAGACGTGTGGCTGTACACCCTGCTGGCTCTGGCCGTCTTCACCGTCTTTGTGTTCATCGTGGCGCGGCTGAGCCCGTACGAGTGGTTCACCAGGAGCGCCTGCAGACCTGTGGAAGAGAACGTGTTCTCTCTGCACAACAGTCTGTGGTTCGCGGCCAGCTCACTGCTGCAGCAAGGTGAGCACGCGGGGGATGCTTTCACACTGGGCAGTGCTGGATAGCGAGTGGAGCAAGGTAGACTCGTACAGAGTACGAAAGGAAGAGATGAGATGGAAAAGGAGGAGAGAATGGTGAGAAAGAGTAGATAAAAATGATGAGAATAGACAAGAGAGGGAGAGAGTAGATTAGAGTGAGAGAGATAAGACTGGGAGTGAGTAGACAAGACTGGGAGAGAGTAGACAAGACTGGGAGAGAGTAGACAAGACTGGGAGTTAGTAGACAAGACTGGGAGTGAGTAGACAAGACTGGGAGAGAGTAGACAAGACTGGGAGAGAGTAGACAAGACTGGGAGTGAGTAGACAAGGCTGGAAGTGAGTAGACAAGGCTGGGAGAGAGTAGACAAGGCTGGGAGAGAGTAGACAAGGCTGGAAGTTAGTAGACAAGGCTGGGAGTGAGTAGACAAGGCTGGAAGTAAGTAGACAAGGCTGGGAGTGAGTAGACAAGGCTGGGAGAGAGTAGACAAGGCTGGAAGTGAGTAGACAAGGCTGGGAGAGAGTAGACAAGAATGGGAGAGAGTAGATAAGACTGAGAGAGAGTAGATAAGACTGGGAGTGAGTAGACAAGACTGGGAGAGAGTAGATAAGACTGGGAGAGAGTAGATAAGACTGGGAGAGAGTAGATAAGACTGGGAGTGAGTAGACAAGGCTGGGAGAGAGTAGACAAGAGTGGGAGAGAGTAGACAAGGCTGGAAGTGAGTAGACAAGGCTGGGGGAGAGTAGACAAGACTGGGAGTGAGTAGACAAGACTGGGAGAGAGTAGACAAGACTGGGAGTGAGTAGACAAGACTGGGAGTGAGTAGACAAGACTGGGAGTGAGTAGACAAGGCTGGAAGTGAGTAGACAAGGCTGGGAGAGAGTAGACAAGGCTGGAAGTGAGTAGACAAGGCTGGGAGAGAGTAGACAAGGCTGGAAGTGAGTAGACAAGGCTGGGAGTGAGTAGACAAGACTGGGAGAGAGTAGACAAGACTGGGAGAGAGTAGACAAGAGTGGGAGAGAGTAGACAAGGCTGGAAGTTAGTAGACAAGGCTGGGAGAGAGTAGACAAGAGTGGGAGAGAGTAGATAAGACTGGGAGAGAGTAGATAAGACTGGGAGTGAGTAGACAAGGCTGGGAGAGAGTAGACAAGAGTGGGAGAGAGTAGACAAGGCTGGAAGTTAGTAGACAAGGCTGGGAGAGAGTAGACAAGGCTGGGAGAGAGTAGACAAGGCTGGGAGAGAGTAGATAAGAGTGGGAGAGAGTAGACAAGGCTGGAAGTGAGTAGACAAGGCTGGGAGAGAGTAGACAAGGCTGGGAGAGAGTAGACAAGGCTGGAAGTGAGTAGACAAGGCTGGGAGAGAGTAGACAAGAGTGGGAGAGAGTAGACAAGGCTGGAAGTTAGTAGACAAGGCTGGGAGAGAGTAGACAAGGCTGGGAGAGAGTAGACAAGGCTGGGAGAGAGTAGATAAGAGTGGGAGAGAGTAGACAAGGCTGGAAGTGAGTAGACAAGGCTGGGAGAGAGTAGACAAGGCTGGGAGAGAGTAGACAAGGCTGGAAGTGAGTAGACAAGGCTGGGAGAGAGTAGACAAGAGTGGGAGAGAGTAGACAAGGCTGGAAGTTAGTAGACAAGGCTGGGAGAGAGTAGACAAGGCTGGAAGTGAGTAGACAAGGCTGGGAGAGAGTAGACAAGAGTGGGAGAGAGTAGATAAGACTGGGAGAGAGTAGACAAGAGTGGGAGAGAGTAGACAAGAGTGGGAGAGAGTAGACAAGGCTGGAAGTGAGTAGACAAGGCTGGGAGAGAGTAGACAAGGCTGGGAGAGAGTAGACAAGGCTGGAAGTGAGTAGACAAGGCTGGGAGAGAGTAGACAAGAGTGGGAGAGAGTAGACAAGGCTGGAAGTTAGTAGACAAGGCTGGGAGAGAGTAGACAAGGCTGGGAGAGAGTAGACAAGGCTGGGAGAGAGTAGATAAGAGTGGGAGAGAGTAGACAAGGCTGGAAGTGAGTAGACAAGGCTGGGAGAGAGTAGACAAGGCTGGGAGAGAGTAGACAAGGCTGGAAGTGAGTAGACAAGGCTGGGAGAGAGTAGACAAGAGTGGGAGAGAGTAGACAAGGCTGGAAGTTAGTAGACAAGGCTGGGAGAGAGTAGACAAGGCTGGAAGTGAGTAGACAAGGCTGGGAGAGAGTAGACAAGAGTGGGAGAGAGTAGATAAGACTGGGAGAGAGTAGACAAGAGTGGGAGAGAGTAGACAAGGCTGGAAGTGAGTAGACAAGGCTGGGGGAGAGTAGACAAGACTGGGAGTGAGTAGACAAGACTGGGAGAGAGTAGACAAGACTGGGAGTGAGTAGACAAGACTGGGAGTGAGTAGACAAGACTGGGAGAGAGTAGACAAGGCTGGAAGTGAGTAGACAAGGCTGGGAGAGAGTAGACAAGGCTGGAAGTGAGTAGACAAGGCTGGGAGAGAGTAGATAAGACTGGGAGTGAGTAGACAAGGCTGGGAGAGAGTAGACAAGAGTGGGAGAGAGTACACAAGGCTGGAAGTGAGTAGACAAGGCTGGGGGAGAGTAGACAAGGCTGGGAGAGAGTAGAGAAGGCTGGAAGTGAGTAGACAAGGCTGGGAGAGAGTAGACAAGAGTGGGAGGGAGTAGATAAGACTGGGAGAGAGTAAATAAGACTGGGAGTGAGTAGACAAGGCTGGGAGAGAGTAGACAAGAGTGGGAGAGAGTAGACAAGGCTGGAAGTTAGTAGACAAGGCTGGGAGAGAGTAGACAAGGCTGGAAGTGAGTAGACAAGGCTGGGAGAGAGTAGACAAGGCTGGAAGTGAGTAGACAAGGCTGGGAGAGAGTAGATAAGACTGGGAGTGAGTAGACAAGGCTGGGAGAGAGTAGACAAGAGTGGGAGAGAGTACACAAGGCTGGAAGTGAGTAGACAAGGCTGGGGGAGAGTAGACAAGGCTGGGAGAGAGTAGAAAAGGCTGGAAGTGAGTAGACAAGGCTGGGAGAGAGTAAACAAGGCTGGGAGAGAGTAGACAAGGCTGGAAGTGAGTAGACAAGACTGGGAGAGAGTAGACAAGAGTGGGAGAGAGTAGACAAGGCTGGAAGTTAGTAGACAAGGCTGGGAGAGAGTAGACAAGGCTGGGAGAGAGTAGACAAGGCTGGGAGAGAGTAGACAAGAGTGGGAGAGAGTAGACAAGGCTGGAAGTGAGTAGACAAGGCTGGGAGAGAGTAGACAAGGCTGGGAGAGAGTAGACAAGGCTGGAAGTGAGTAGACAAGGCTGGGAGAGAGTAGACAAGAGTGGGAGAGAGTAGATAAGACTGGGAGAGAGTAGATAAGACTGGGAGTGAGTAGACAAGGCTGGGAGAGAGTAGACAAGAGTGGGAGAGAGTAGACAAGGCTGGAAGTTAGTAGACAAGGCTGGGAGAGAGTAGACAAGGCTGGGAGAGAGTAGACAAGGCTGGGAGAGAGTAGATAAGACTGGGAGTGAGTAGACAAGGCTGGGAGAGAGTAGACAAGAGTGGGAGAGAGTAGACAAGGCTGGAAGTGAGTAGACAAGGCTGGGAGAGAGTAGACAAGGCTGGGAGAGAGTAGAGAAGGCTGGAAGTGAGTAGACAAGGCTGGGAGAGAGTAGACAAGAGTGGGAGGGAGTAGATAAGACTGGGAGAGAGTAAATAAGACTGGGAGTGAGTAGACAAGGCTGGGAGAGAGTAGACAAGAGTGGGAGAGAGTAGACAAGGCTGGAAGTTAGTAGACAAGGCTGGGAGAGAGTAGACAAGGCTGGAAGTGAGTAGACAAGGCTGGGAGAGAGTAGATAAGACTGGGAGTGAGTAGACAAGGCTGGGAGAGAGTAGACAAGAGTGGGAGAGAGTAGACAAGGCTGGAAGTGAGTAGACAAGACTGGGAGAGAGTAGACAAGAGTGGGAGAGAGTAGACAAGGCTGGAAGTTAGTAGACAAGGCTGGGAGAGAGTAGACAAGGCTGGGAGAGAGTAGACAAGGCTAGGAGAGAGTAGACAAGACTGGGAGAGAGTAGACAAGGCTGGAAGTTAGTAGACAAGGCTGGGAGAGAGTAGACAAGGCTGGGAGAGAGTAGATAAGACTGGGAGTGAGTAGACAAGGCTGGGAGAGAGTAGACAAGAGTGGGAGAGAGTAGACAAGGCTGGAAGTGAGTAGACAAGGCTGGGAGAGAGTAGACAAGGCTGGGAGAGAGTAGACAAGGCTGGGAGAGAGTAGACAAGGCTGAAAGTGAGTAGACAAGGCTGGGAGAGAGTAGACAAGAGTGGGAGAGAGTAGATAAGACTGGGAGAGAGTAGATAAGACTGGGAGTGAGTAGACAAGGCTGGGAGAGAGTAGACAAGGCTGGGAGAGAGTAGACAAGGCTGGAAGTGAGTAGACAAGGCTGGGAGAGAGTAGACAAGAGTGGGAGAGAGTAGATAAGACTGGGAGAGAGTAGATAAGACTGGGAGTGAGTAGACAAGGCTGGGAGAGAGTAGATAAGACTGGGAGTGAGTAGACAAGGCTGGGAGAGAGTAGATAAGACTGGGAGTGAGTAGACAAGGCTGGGAGAGAGTAGACAAGGCTGGAAGTGAGTAGAAAAGGCTGGGAGAGAGTAGATAAGACTGGGAGAGAGTAGACAAGAGTGGGAGAGAGAGTAGATAAAAGACAGCATGAGGCTGTGTAAGTGGAGAAACTGAACACGACAGCAAAGATGTGACGCAGCTCCTACTCCAAGCCTAGAACAGCCCATACTAAAACCGCTGCAAACCACCCAGGTTCCGAGCTTGTGCCAACAGCATTTTCTGTTCGTCTGGCCAGCGCATTCTGGTGGTTCTTCATCCTTGTAATTATTAGCAGTTACACCGCCAATTTGGCCGCCTTCCTGACCGTGAACAAGCTCAATGAAATTAGCACCTTGGCTCAGCTGGTTAACCAGGAGAGCATCAAATATAGCATTGTATCTACTGACTCTACCTACACCTTCTTCTCAGTGGGTTTGCCCTGTGTTGCTTTAAAAATTGAAGTTTAGATGGTATAGCAAAATGCTAGAAATAGATTGAGGTATTAGATGAGTGTGGTGAATAAATGAATGACTGGGGTGGGTGAATGAGTGAGCTGTGAATTTATGACTGAGGTGGGTGAATGAGTGAGCTGTGAATTTATGAGTGAGGTGGGTGAATGAATGAGGTGGGTGAATGAGTGTGGTGAGTGAATGAGTGAGGTGGGTGAATGAGTGAGGTGAGTGAATGAGTGAGGTGGGTGAATGAGTGAGGTGGGTGAATGAGTGAGGTGAGTGAATGAGTGAGGTGAGTGAATGAGTGAGGTGAGTGAATGAGTGAGGTGAGTGAATGAGTGAGGTGGGTGAATGAGTGAGGTGGGTGAATCAATGAGATAGGCACTAAAGTAACTAAGTGCAAGTGCATTATAAATGCATTCCTTGACAAATAAATCATACCACGTGCTTGAGACGCCGAACTGGCATTCCCGCAGACCTCCAAGGACCCAATCTACAGCAAGATGTTCAAGAAGATGGTGCAGTGGAACGCCACCGGACAGGCGTCGTTTATTGAGAGCCCCGCCGACGCCCTTCGGCGCATTCGAGTCGGCGGCTTCGCCGGCGTCCTGGAGTCGCCGCTGGTTGATTTCTACCGGGAGCGGGACTGCGAGCTCACCCAGGTTGGCGAGACCTTCAGTCCGAGCGCCTTCGGCTTCGGGGTGGCTCAGGGCAGTGAGTTTATCTTTTTTCCGTTTAGTTTCCGATGGATGGATGGGTGGGTTGAGGAGCAGGGAGCTCAAGCTAGGGAGTGAAGAAGTTTCAGGGATAAAAGTGAGAAAGGGTGTGGGATTTTAGGGTAGAGGGGGTTGGAGGTTTGAAGGGAAAATTGTAGGGTTAAAGGGTTGGAGAGTTGGTGGGTCAGTGGGTTGGAGGGTCGGATGGTCGGAGGGTTAGAGGGATGGAGGGTTGAAGGGTTGGAGGATTGGAGGGTTGGAGGGATGGAGGGTTGGAGGATTGGAGGGTTGGAGGGTTGGAGGGTTGGAGGGTTAGAGGGATGGAGGGTTGAAGGGTTGGAGAGTTGGTGGGTCGGTGGGTTGGAGGGTCGGATGGTCGGAGGGTTGGAGGGTTGGAGGGATGGAGGGTTGGAGGATTGGAGGGTTGGAGGGTTGGAGGGTTGGAGGGTTAGAGGGATGGAGGGTTAAAGGGTTGGAGAGTTGGTGGGTCGGTGGGTTGGAGGGTCGGATGGTCGGAGGGTTGGAGGGTTGGAGGGATGGAGGGTTGGAGGATTGGAGGGTTGGAGGGTTGGAGGGTTGGAGGGTTAGAGGGATGGAGGGTTTAAGGGTTCGAGGGTTCGAGGGTTCGAGGGTTCGAGGGTTCGAGGGTTCGAGGGTTCGAGGGTTCGAGGGTTAGAGGGATGGAGGGTTGAAGGGTTGGAGGGTTGGAGGGAGGTTGGAGTAAGACCAAATTTTTTTATGTAGAATCGAAGGGTGGAGAGTCGGTCGAAGCTAATTTTGCACAGGAAAAGATCAAAGGAGCCGATAAAAGGGAGCAGAATGGTAGAGCAGAGGTACAGATGATTGAGTTATTTTTACTGGATCTACAAAGCGTTTTGCAACTGTTACCCGCGTCAGACATCGTCCTGCGGAACATGCTAACCGAAGCGATTCTGCAGCTGATACAGCAGCAGTACATTGTCCAGCTGTCGAATACTTGGATTAAAAGCTACAATATCTCGGGCCTGCCCTGTAGCAGCCGCAACAGCAACAGTGGTGGCCTCGGAGGTGCGCAGTCCACACCTGGCAAGCTGAACATGGACGCTTTTACTGGTCTGTTCATCACATTTGCAACTGGGCTTGGTCTGTCGTTATTGGCTCTTGCCTTCGAGATCGTGCTGAAAGTCCGCCTTGCTCGGGCATCTCGAAGTGTAAGAAAAGCTGCATGATTACATGTACTTCCAATCGCTGTACATGTATATGTATATACACGCAACATGCACGATAACTATACACGTAGTAGCTACCTATCAGTGTGTCACAGTTAATAGCGCACTTTGCAATTAAAGCACAACGTACTGGCAATTTCAGATTTGGCTGAGCGAAGCCTTGGTTCAACTTTTTCAGCGAGCTTTTCTTGGCTACCGAACGCGCTCTCTGGAGCCCTCACCGAATACCTGCAGCAATCCCACCCTAGGGAATCCAGTTGAGAAACCAACGCCTCCTTATAGCGTTTTCGCTTCCTCGACAACGCTTTCGGAGGAACGAATCAGCGGAAATATTTGCTACCGGAAGACAACTGTGTTGTAAAACAAAAAAGCAAACTGCTTTTCTAATTTCAATCACTTGTTCAACAGAGAAATAGGCCGTTCGGGAATAAAACTTCTTGAAAAATAAGCAGACTTTTCTGAGGCTGATGTTAAGCCATGCACAACTGAGTGTTTCGTCGTTTTTTGGCGCATTGAAATCAGACTTCTTTCTTGTGTGAATGTGAATTTGATCGCAATTATCATTCAAGCGAGGGAACTGAATAGCCTTTAAAAGGTGTCAAAGGGACTTATTGTACCACATATAATTAGAAAAAAGAAAAGTTAGGACAATTTTACTGACTGCGTACCAAGCTTAGAAACTATTGTATTTTTCATTTTGTTACGTGTTAACTTAAATAAAACAAAATATTCTCTTTAAAAGATTAGGACTTTCAAGAAATTCAAGCAAAGTTTATTCTATTAGTTTTTTTTGACGACATTTTAAAAAATTTAATTTTCTTTATAATGTTTATTTGTCACGTTGTATGAGCTTTGTGACTAAATTTGACTAAAAATCTTCAAATGATTTTAAACATAAAGCCTTGAGCTGATGACAGAGCTATTGTTAGAGTATTTAGTCAATTGACAATATCTATTCAAAGGCAAAATCAAACCCAGATTATTCTTTTCGTCGTAGTTTTAAAAAAATAATTCAATAAGATGCGGATACTTTTTATGTAAAATATACTGACTGATTCAAATATTGTATGCAAAATAGTTTAAAAAATTGTGCAAAAGCTGGCCAATGTCTATGAAATTAACTTAGCCTAAAAAGAGAGCGTAGGGTTATAAACACAAGGAAGCATGCCCTAAAAAATTAAGCTATGTCTTTTAGATCATAATGTAGCATTAAATATTTAAAATTAATGTGATAAACGAATTTTTCTAATCAGAAAGTTAAGATTTAGTGCAGAAAAAGTTTTTAATAAATGATGAATGTATACAATGTTATTTAAGATCGGTATATATTTCTGACACTGCACTAATAAATGTTGATTGTTAGATAAATAGCATTTGCACTTAACACTAGTGACTTTTATGATATATTAACAACTGTAGTCTCATTTCTGTTTATGGATATTAAAGATTGGCCTGTGGTTTTTCCGCCTATATTACAAAGTAAAAAATGATTTGAATTAAGAAAATTAAGTGGTTTAGGACTTTAGGTTAACAGAGAAGTTTAGTCAAAGGAAGCCTATCATTTTTCTGAAGTCAAAGCAGTTACTTAGGTAATTTTAGGTGGAATTTAAAAGTTTTCAAATATTTAGTACTTTTTTACTTCAGTTATTTCTAGACCAATTGTTATGGCACATGTAATTTTCAATTCTTACTGTTCTTTCATCACAGGAAAAGATTGATAGAGATTTACTGGTATTAATGATTGTACAATAAAATGTAAAAAAAGCTAAGAAACAGTGCATTATGCTTTTCTTAAATACTTCATAGTTCAATTACAATTCTAATTTCTGGAATTTGCATGCCAGAAATTCATGGCATCAAGAGAGCAAAGAGATGTGCCAGATTTGCTCAGCGACTTGCCATTGGGAAGAAATAATGGTGGACAAGCCAAGCTAAAGCAGACCAAAACGGGTAAGTTCTGTTGTAGACTAAGCGGATTTACTGGAAACAGATTTGGCCTACTATTTTCTTGTGACAAAATGTACTTTAGGCCCAGTGTCAAAGCCAGTCAAGCCTGTTTCCATGGCATCGGCACCGAACTCTGCACAGTCCAGCCAGGGTCGAACAGCTGACAAAGCGTCCCCATCAAGTGTCAGCGGGCAACAACTGCTACCCCAGAGGCCAAAGCCTGTGTCAGCTTCGGCCAGCACAAGTAAGAGTGCTTAATAGGCTACTAACAAGTAGCTTGAATGCATAATTTAGTTTCAACTTTCATGAACACCGATTTTCAGGAAAATTTTCCAGCAATTTAAATTTCTTTTTTTAAGATTCTAATTTCTGAAATTCTGGTAAAATGAACTGACCCATATTTTTTATTGTGCGCTTCAGAAAAACCTAGGCACAGGGGCGTCGCCATGGATTTTATGGTGGGGACAAAGCCAAGAATTCTACATGTAGGTGTACATGACTAAATTCCTACATGTACATTATTTTCAGAATCGGTGTTGTCAGCGCTTATTTTAGCGCCGCAGGCACTCATTTTAGCGCCGCAGGCACTCATTTTAGCGCCGCAGGCACTCATTTTAGCGCCGCAGGCACTCATTTTAGCGCCGCAGGCACTCATTTTAGCGCCGCAGGCACTCATTTTAGCGCCGCAGGCACTCATTTTAGCGCCGCAGGCACTCAGGCACTCATTTTAGCGCCGCAGGCACTCATTTTAGCGCCGCAGGCACTCATTTTAGCGCCGCAGGCACTCATTTTAGTGCCGCAGGCGCTCATTTTAGCCGCAGGCGCTCATTTTAGTGCCGCAGGCGCTCATTTTAGTGCCGCAGGCGCTCATTTTAGTGCCGCAGGCGCTCATTTTAGTGCCGCAGGCGCTCATTTTAGTGCCGCAGGCGCTCATTTTAGTGCCGCAGGCGCTCATTTTAGCGCCGCAGGCACTCATTTTAGCGCCGCAGGCACTCATTTTAGCGCCGCAGGCACTCGTTTTAGCGCCGCAGGCACTCATTTTAGCGCCGCAGGCACTCATTTTAGCGCCGCAGGCACTCATTTTAGCGCCGCAGGCACTCATTTTAGTGCCGCAAGCACTCATTTTAGTGCCGCAGGCGCTCATTTTAGTGCCGCAGGCGCTCATTTTAGTGCCGCAGGCGCTCATTTTAGTGCCGCAGGCACTCATTTTAGTGCCGCAGGCGCTCATTTTAGTGCCGCAGGCGCTACATTTTGTCGCGCTGAAGCAAAATTATTGATTGATTTCCAAAACGGGTCACAAGGTGGGGTGAGGAAGGGGACAAAACATTGGCATATCCCCCCCATAGATTTTCCTGGAGGGGACATGTCCCCCCTGCCCCCCCCCCCGGTGGCGACGCCCCTGCCTAGGTAGCTGCTAAGAAATCCAGCTTAAAAATATTTCAGCCTCTAAAAAGACTCAAGTGGTCACAGGCAAAAAAGAAGAGGACTCAGAACTGACATTTAAAGAACTGGTAAGTTCTGCTTTATGGATGAAACTTTAATTGCTGTGTGACTACTACTTGTCAGTAGTATATACTCGTACTTTTAAACAACCGCAGTTGGAAATATCGATGGAAGACAATGCACAGAGGGTGTTTGACTTGGATCTTCGACAAAAGCAGCTGAAAGGCATTCCTTTCGCTCTAAAGGAGGTTTGAAATTATATAATGTCCTTAATTCGTTGCAAGTCGCTTTTAAATATATAAAATGGTTTTAAAAACTGTTTTAGTTTAAGCGGCTTAAAATTTTGGACTTGTCGAGCAATTCGATTTCTGAAATCAGCAACCTGTTCGACAACAAGGTTCGTCTGTTTGAAACTGGAATTATATAAAGTTTTTTCAATACGAAAAAAAAATTAATAATAATATATAATGACTGTGACCCCAAAATTTTAGGAGCTAAAAGAGTTGAAATTGTACGACAATATGATCACATCGATTTGCTTACTGGAATCGTAAGTTGTCGTAGTACTAGTAGTAGTAGTAGTAGTAGTAGTAGTAGTAGTAGTAGTAGTAGTAGTAGTAGTAGTAGTAGTAGTAGTAGTAGTAGTAGTAGTAGTAGTAGTAGTAGTAGTAGTAGTAGTAGTAGTAGTAGTAGTAGTAGTAGTAGTAGTAGTAGTAGTAGTAGTAGTAGTAGTAGTAGTAGTAGTAGTAGTAGTAGTAGTAGTAGTAGTAGTAGTAGTAGTAGTAGTAGTAGTAGTAGTAGTAGTAGTAGTAGTAGTAGTAGTAGTAGTAGTAGTAGTAGTAGTAGTAGTAGTAGTAGTAGTAGTAGTAGTAGTAGTAGTAGTAGTAGTAGTAGTAGTAGTAGTAGTAGTAGTAGTAGTAGTAGTAGTAGTAGTAGTAGTAGTAGTAGTAGTAGTAGTAGTAGTAGTAGTAGTAGTAGTAGTAGTAGTAGTAGTAGTAGTAGTAGTAGTAGTAGTAGTAGTAGTAGTAGTAGTAGTAGTAGTAGTAGTAGTAGTAGTAGTAGTAGTAGTAGTAGTAGTAGTAGTAGTAGTAGTAGTAGTAGTAGTAGTAGTAGTAGTAGTAGTAGTAGTAGTAGTAGTAGTAGTAGTAGTAGTAGTAGTAGTAGTAGTAGTAGTAGTAGTAGTAGTAGTAGTAGTAGTAGTAGTAGTAGTAGTAGTAGTAGTAGTAGTAGTAGTAGTAGTAGTAGTAGTAGTAGTAGTAGTAGTAGTAGTAGTAGTAGTAGTAGTAGTAGTAGTAGTAGTATTAGTAGTAGTGGTAGCAGCAGCAGCAGTAGTCTGTTAGTGAATTAGAAATATGTTATTAATATACTCGAAATTAATTTTCAGACAGAAGGACCTCAGCTCACTTCAGCTGCAGTACAATCAGATTGCCAAGATAGGTAAGCTGGATTTAAGATTAACTGTCTGAATTTATCTATAGCTAATTTAATCATAAATTCATCAATCTCCATTAAGGCAGCGGCCTGGCACCTCTAAAGAAGCTCAACTCCCTCAAACTAAACAACAATGAGCTGCGAACGATGGAGGTCAAGGAGCTCGCACCGATGAGTCAGCTCACCTTTCTGGATGTCAGCTTTAACCAGCTGAAAGATATTTCAGTCAGTTGGCTTGTTTCAGTCTTTGTGAGATCTACAGAGATGACTCTAAACTTTTATGATATGAATGAACTTTGAATACTCTTTCAGGCTGTCGTCTGTCTGCCTCATCTCGAGGAGCTTCGAGCTGACAACAATCTGCTGGAGAGCTTGCCCGACTTTAGCCGCTGCAGAAAGGTAAGCTTGAGGAATATATCCTGCCTTTGTCCGCCCCCTGCAGCCACTGCTCAGTGCCGTTTCCGCCCCCTGCAGCCACTGCTCAGTGCAGTCTCCGCCCCTGCAGCCACTGCTCAGTGCAGTCTCCGCCCCCTGCAGCCACTTTTCAGTGCAGTCTCCGCCCCCTGCAGCCACTGCTCAGTGCAGTCTCCGCCCCTGCAGCCACTGCTCAGTGCAGTCTCCGCCCCCTGCAGCCACTTTTCAGTGCAGTCTCCGCCCCCTGCAGCCACTGCTCAGTGCAGTCTCCGCCCCCTGCAGCCACTGCTCAGTGCAGTCTCCGCCCCCTGCAGCCACTTTTCAGTGCAGTCTCCGCCCCTGCAGCCACTGCTCAGTGCAGTTTCCGCCCCCTGCAGCCACTGCTCAGTGCAGTCTCCGTCCCCTGCAGCCCTCAGAACCGATTCGATCCCATCTCCAACCGCCCCCGCAGCTCCGAGACCTGCACGCATCGCACAACCTGCTGAGCAGTCTGGCTAGCCTTCGCACGGCGCCAAACCTGGAAGAGCTAGACCTGTCGCACAATCGCCTGGCGGAACTGCCAGCCCCTCTCGACCTGAAGTTGCAGCGTTTGACCAGTCTTAGCCTAAGCGATAATCGTCTGGCAGAATTTGGCTGGCTGCCAAACGCCTGTTCAAACGTGTACACGCTTGACATGTCCAATAATGGGCCCGTTGAGATGGACGAGCGATTGGCTGTGAGTCTGAGCTTTTTTTGCGATAGTAGGTTGCAAAGTTTACTCCTAATGTCCATAGCTTAGGTGGTTGAGGGTTGTAAGTCTACCCCAAACTGTCTATGGCTCAAGTAGCTGAGGGCTGTAAGTCTACCCCAAACTGTCTATGGCTCAAGTAGCTGAGGGCTGTAAGTCTACCCCAAACTGTCTATGGCTCAAGTAGCTGAGGGTTGTAAGTCTACTCCAAACTGTCTATGGCTCAAGTAGCTGAGGGTTGTAAGTCTACTCCAAACTGTCTATGGCTCAAGTAGCTGAGGGTTGTAAGTCTACTCCAAACTGTCTATGGCTCAGGTAGCTGAAGGTGTAAGTCTACTCCAAACTGTCTATGGCTCAGGTAGCTGAGGGTTGTAAGTCTACTCCAAACTGTCTATGGCTCAAGTAGCTGAGGGTTGTAAGTCTACTCCAAACTGTCTATGGCTCAAGTAGCTGAGGGTTGTAAGTCTACTCCAAACTGTCTATGGCTCAAGTAGCTGAGGGTTGTAAGTCTACTCCTAACTGTCTATGGCTCAGGTAGCTGAGGGTTGTAAGTCTACTCCTAACTGTCTATGGCTCAAGTAGCTGATGGTTGTAAGTCTACTCCTAACTGTCTATGGCTCAGGTAGCTGAGGGCTGTAAGTCTACTCCAAACTGTCTATGGCTCAGGTAGCTGAGGGCTGTAAGTCTACTCCAAACTGTCTATGGCTCAGGTAGCTGAGGGCTGTAAGTCTACTCCAAACTGTCTATGGCTCAGGTAGCTGAGGGCTGTAAGTCTACTCCTAACTGTCTATGGCTCAGGTATTTGAGGGTTGTAAGTCTACCCCAAACTGTCTATGGCTCAAGTAGCTGAGGGCTGTAAGTCTACCCCAAACTGTCTATGGCTCAAGTAGCTGAGGGTTGTAAGTCTACTCCAAACTGTCTATGGCTCAAGTAGCTGAGGGTTGTAAGTCTACTCCTAACTGTCTATGGCTCAGGTATTTGAGGGTTGTAAGTCTACTCCAAACTGTCTATAGCTCAGGTAGCTGAGGGTTGTAAGTCTACTCCTAACTGTCTATGGCTCAGGTATTTGAGGGTTGTAAGTCTACTCCAAACTGTCTATGGCTCAGGTAGCTGAGGGTTGTAAGTCTACTCCAAACTGTCTATGGCTCAGGTAGCTGAGGGCTGTAAGTCTACTCCAAACTGTCTATGGCTCAGGTAGCTGAGGGCTGTAAGTCTACTCCTAACTGTCTATGGCTCAGATAGTTCGGCTTAGAACTCTACTCCTAAATCAATGTCTAATGGCTCAGTTAGATAGACGGGGTTCTATACTTATTCCATTACTCTTACTGTCTCCAGCTTCATCTGAGCATTATTGCATACCATGAAATTTCAGGCCGCCTTGGGCCGCCTAGGGAACCTTTTCGAGCTGAGCTTCACTAACTGTTTGACACCCGTGGCTGCCGTACAAAAACTGCTACCGAATCTGGACTATTTCAACGGGGTAATTATGTTATTTTTGCTTGAAGTTTGAGTCCTTCTTGAGTAAGATTTGCAAAGAACCAAGAAGCTTGAAAACGGAGTTTAGTATATAGGAAAAAGCAACTAAAAGCTTAGACTAATGTATTGCATAAATTACTAAGAGTCTTATCTTATGTACATACATGTAAATCTCTTACGAGCTATTAATATGTAGTTACCGAGAGTCTTACATAATGTATGATTGAATTATTTTTTTACGTGAGGTAGAACGATGGGCAGACGACGGTGAGGTAGGCAGAAAGCTACATTACAGGCGGCAGACAGACAGACAGGCAGACAGACAGACAGACAGGCAGACAGGCAGGCAGACAGACAGACAGACAGACAGACAGACAGACAGACAGACAGAGAGACAGACAGACAGACAGACAGACAGGCAGACAGGCAGGCAGACAGACAGACAGACAGACAGACAGACAGACAGACAGACAGACAGACACTAAGACAGACACTAAGACAGACAGACAGAAAAAAGATTGAAAGCTAAGTATTCACTATAGACAAGAAAAAAACACAAATTACTACTAGACAAAACTACTTAATTTAAAATTCCAACTCGCAGTTCACCCTGCACCGGCCCAGCACGCCCAGCGGCGCCGGTGGCCACGGCGGTGGCGGAGCGCCGCCCCCGATGCGGCCGATGTCGGCAGCGTCGGCCGTGACGGCCAGGCAGGTGGAGAACCAGCTGCGCAGTCTGGAGAGCCGCATGGTCTCCATGGAGGAGCAGACTGAGCAGGCCTTCCTACACCTGCGCTCGCGCCTCGGTCAGAAACTGGCGCCGGCGCCAAATCCGACTTCGCCAACGGCGTCGCTTCAACAAGACGCCAACGACGAAGCTCTGGCCGGCGATGGGGCGCCACTGACTGGCCGGGCGTCAAGCCGGCGGGATCGGCTGCGGGACGCTCTGGAATTCGGCAGGCAGAGCCGGGCGCTCTGATTGGGACGGTCGGCTTGTGTTTTTTTAAGAAATCGCTGCCACTTCCTGTTGGCTGGGAAGCCAGTGAAGACCCGGATGCCAGCTGGCATCAGTCGCAAAAGTTCAAAATTGAATAAAATACCAACATTTCTACCGTACCCTTTACACTCCGGCAAACTTCGGCCCGCGAAGCCTCTCTATCCGGCCCTTGGGTCCTTTGAAACTTCACAATAGCAATCTAGCAATCCAGCTAAGGTTTGTGTCTCTTCTCAGGTCATTCCTCTTTCCTCTCTTCTCTATTTTCTCTCCTCTCCTCTCTCCTCATCTCCTCCCTCCACTCCTCTCTCTTCTCCACTCCTCTCTCTCTCCTCCCCTCTCCTCTCCTCTCTTCTCTCTCCACACCTATTATCTTCTCTCTTCTGTCTCTCCTCTCTCCTCTTCTCTCATCTCCTTTCTCCTCTCCTCTCCTCTTATTTGATCGCATCTCTTATCTCTCATCTCGCCTCTCACCTTTCATCTCCTCTATTCCCTTTCTCCCTCTCACCTCACCGCAGTAATGATCTATATTTTTGATCTGGCCCTTGAGGCAAAAAGTTAGCCGACCCCTACAGTATCCACTCTCACCTACAGCAGTTGCAGAAGTCTGCAGACTCCATGTTTACAGATTGCTCAAATTTTACAGTCAATAGAAGTCTTGATATCCCAATAATCCCAATAATTATAAAATTATTGATACTTCAAAGGAAATATGAATTACTGGGTCCAGATCCAGGAAGCCAACAATTAGACTGGTTGATGTGTCATGACGAACGCTAAGATTGCATAAGTAAATCTCTCTGCATCTCACACAGCCACAGTGAGATAACAGGGGGAATTCCTAGAAAGATGTTTCCTAGAAAGAATTGTGACGACTGTCATAAATTTTGTATTAATAAATAAATCAACTCAGAGCTGCTCTGATGCCCAAATGTGTCTATATATAGCTAGCTGTTTTTAGCCAAAGCTCTTAATGCATTTTATAATTTAATAAGCTACTCGCTAGTAGCATGGCTTGAATTTGTTCTTTTTTGTTAATAATTTCAATATGAATACAGTGCGGAAAGGTGGATTGAACTATTGAAGCATTGTCTGAAATACTAGAAAAGTATTCATAGCACCCCCCACAATAGGAGGTAAATATGGTGGATTAGATTCATTCTGTAGTGGGCATTAACAATATTGCTATGATAAGCAATCAGAGGAAAAATGGCCAAAGGATCGAAGGTCCTAGGCTCGATTCGGAATCCTGGACAGCTAAAGCAGAAGGCCGCTGCACCCGCACATCGTGCAGATTTCGCTGCGAACTGCACTGGCGAGATGGAAGTTTTCAGTTCTTCAGCACTGAATCCCCAATTTGTCACCTGCTGGACTTCCGAATTGCAGATGCAGCCAGCAGGCGTTTTGCCCGAGCTGCGCTCACAAGTTTATCAAGCTGCTTTTTCATGAACTGCTGCCGGAGACCGGCAAGCAAACAAAGTTGCGGCGAAATTGCAGCCGCTCCCACAGATAATAAATACAGATAATAATAAATGGTATTTAGTATCTGTGGCCGCTCCTGTCTCTGCAGTGTTTTGTCTGGACGGATTTGTCTATGGCCAAACCCCACTCAGCGCTGCGCAGAACGAAGTGTTTCTAGTGGTCCTTGATTCAGTGCTGAAGAACTGAAAGCTTCCCATCTCGCCAATGCATTTCGCGGTGAAAACTCCAGCAAAATTGGCACGGTTTGCGGCGTCCTGCTGCTTCAGCTGTTTAAGAACTCGAGGTCACACACTGACTTGGAGCTCACTGAAATGATTGAGTCTAGACAGAGGTTAATAACTACTTCAGTCAAAGATGACGCAACAACTCGCCTACGAGTATCTGCTGCGTGCCAACTGTGAACACTTGCAGTCCAAAATGAGGCTTCCTGAGGAAGGTCGGTTGCTCCTTGGCTCAGAGGTTGGCGGCAGCGACCCATGGAATTTCCGCGGCTTTCCCTGCGGCAGAGTTGAGCTATCATCTGCTACTACTATAGCTGATCGTTTCCTATGTAGAGTGGCCGGCCCGCTCACGTCACTAGGAACAGCCGCAGCCTCCTGGCGTCCCGCTCGGCCACTGCCAGCCAGGTCAGTCCGGGTTCGAGTCCCGGCCACACGGCCAGGCCACAGGGACTCTCCAGCAGAATCCGGCCATCCCGCCGTCCGCGGCCGCCGCCTGGCCGGCCCAGTTCGCCAAGTCGGCCGAGCAGTCGGACACCGTCCGGCGAGTAGATGTCGATCACGTGATCCTCAGTGTAGCTCACGAACACCCGGCCGGAGGCGTCGACGGCCACCGACACGGGGGATCCGGAGCTGCAGGTGGGATGACAACGGATCCGACTCTGTGCCAAAGCCCCTGGGTTCGATTCTTAATTATTTGGTGCCAACGCTCAAGGCAGGCGAGATAGGCAACGCATGCTACTGATGCTGAGATTGGTCTCAGGTCATTTTACATGTTGCCTCCGATTGCATTTTTATTGCTGAAGAAATTTCTGATTTGAAAATTCGGCCACTGAGTCAAATTTGTATTTTTAGGCGTTCTATATTCTCGTGACTGTCTTTATCTAGCTGTATGTCGTCGGTGATAATAATTACGTCTGGTTAAGTGCCTCTGTTGTATGAAAAACTGTATTCATGTAAATCATGCTGAATTCATTTACTGAGAATGCTATAGGGAGGGTGCTGTAGGTGCTGTAGGGAGGGTGCTCAGCCCCAGCACTCACCATCGCTCAGCACAGCCCGGAGCTGCTGGCCACTCCGCAGCCTCTCCGGTCTCCAATCGAATTTGCAGCAGCCGCCGTCCCTGGAAGTCGGTGAGTAGCAGGGCGCTGCTGTCGGCGACAACAGCAAGCCGGCCAAAGCTGCCGGTGTGCCGATGCCCAACCGCAGCCAGCTCGCACCCGATTGGCTGGCCGCTGTCGTCCTCGCCCAAGGCAGCAGTCAGCACTCGCCGGTTGGCTTCGTCGAACACGAACAGGCGGCTGTCGGCGGGCAGGCCGGTAAGGCCGCCGCAGCACAGCGGAGCCGGCAGGCTGAGGCTGAAGAGCCGCCGGCCGGCCAGGCAGCAGGCGGTGACGCCGAGCTCGTCCTGCGAGACGAACAGCCTCTGCCTGACAGAGTCGCAGTAGAGGCCGCGCACCTGAGCAGCAGAGGTGAGGCAAAAAAGCGGTTCAGAACCCAAGGCTTTTGGGTTCGATTCGGGTATTCGGGGCATGTTCATGAGAATTGTGAGGGTCTGGAAGGGGCTAACAAAGTCACAGAGAGTGTACATGTCTGACGAGGAGAAGTTAGTCAGAGCTGCTGTACACCCTGTGTGAGCGCGTGCCTGACTGCTTGCCTCCTCGAAGGCTGCGGGTCCACCCGCCATGATCTGCCAGCCAAGGCGCAGCAAAGACTCTCACCCGATGCGTCCAGTCGAGTTCGGCTCGAACGCGCAGCCGACAGCCATCGGAGCCCAGCGCCAGCAGGTGGTCGGTCTGGTGGTCGCGGTGAAGCGAGGCGAACAGGCACACAGGCGGCAGCGGCTGCGCAGTGGGCGGCGGCACGTCGGCCAGCGAGACCATCACGCCAGAGTCCGCGTCCGCTCCGTAGCCCGACGTGTTGCGGCAGACGGTCGCCCACATGACGTCGCCCGACAAGCCGTCCCAGCTGGTCGACTCGACAACAACTGCCGATTGCTGCCGCGCCACCTCGGTTGTATTGAGAAATGCGCGAACTGCCCCAGCGAATGAGCGGCACAGGGAAGTCCAATTGTCGGACAGCTGCTTGGCGGCAGCGGCAGACAGGGCGGGGTCCTGAGTCCCGCTGACGCCAGCCTGACCCAGAGCCAGCTCCATGCGCCGCGCCAGGCGGTGCACAGCAACCAGATCGTCCTGCGCCATCGCCGCCGCGTCCTCCGTCTCGTAGGTCAGCAGCTCCGCCAGTCTGCACTCTTCTCCATCTCCGTCGGTGTCAACGTCAAGGGCTTGAAGTGTAGCTCGGAAGCTGCACTCCAGCAGGTTGCGCGCCTCCTCCACTGCTCTGCGCGCCTCGGCTCGGCATCTGCGCCGCTCTATGCGCGCTTTCGACGCCTCCGTGGCCTGACGATAGCGTGCGAGAACGCGCCTGCGCAGCTGCATAACGCTGTCGGCGTCCTGAGCAGCGTGAGTGGCGCACAGCGGGTCGCCGGTGGCTACGGCAGCTGCTCCCTTAGCTGGCTGGTGACAGCCGTAGCAGCTGCACTCTGTGGCCGTTGATTCTATCCGTTGGTTGCTCATTTAGCTCACTCAGGTGTGAGTCAGTTTGACTGAGTCTAATTATATTTACTATACTCGTACGTACAACTACTGGAACAGAATTGAGTGGCCCGTGTGCACATTTCAGACATGTTGCCTCATACCCGAGGCAGCCAATGGTGAGCAGCTTTTTGGTTTAGTTGATAAGAGCACAAGAGTCGACTGCTACTGACGATAACTCAGAAGTATTGACTCATAACTACTTGATAAGGCGAGAATATGTGAAGAGAAATATTAGTCCTAAGCTGTGATCCTCAGCCGGATGTGCAGGTTTACACAGTATGATTTTCATGGACAGCTGAAGTAGAAGGTCGCTACACTCGGTTTTCTTAGGAATGAGCTGGAACCCATAGTTGCCATGTTGGCAGTGCATTTAGTGTGCTCTGGAGCAGGGGTCGGCCAACCTTTTGCATCAAGGGCCAGATAAAGGGTCTTCTAGTTCATTTTTTGCTGACAAAATGAGAAAGGAAGAAAGAATAGAGGAGAGAGAAGTGGAAGAGATGAGAGATGAGAGAAATAATAGAGGAGAGGAGACAAGAAAGGAGTGTAGAGGAGAGGAGAGGAGAGGAGAGGAGAGGAGAGAAGAGGAGTGTAGAGGAGAGGAGAGGAGAGGAGAGGAGAGGAGAGGAGAGGAGAGGAGAGGAGAGGAGAGGAGAGGAGAGGAGAGGAGAGGAGAGGAGAGGAGAGGAGAGGAGAGGAGAGGAGAGGAGAGGAGAGGAGAGGAGATGAGATGAGATGAGATGAGATGAGAGGAGAGGAGAGAGAAGAGCTGAGAAGAGACAAACCTTGAGCGAGCGAGCCGGAATCAGAGGCTTCATGGGCCGGATATAGCTGGGGCAGAATTTTTACCTGAATGGGGTTTCACCATAGACAAAATCGGTCGAGAAAAATCCTCGCTAGAAAAGTCCGATATCTTGAGGGAATTTCTAAGAAAATCAAGCATATACTGGCCTCCCACTTCAGTTGTCAATAACTTTATTATAATATTTATTAAGCTCTTCTAAAAGGTAGAGTGTGTGTGTTTGCCTAATGCCTAGCCAATCTAGAACTATAAACTATCTATCTTATTACCCAGCTTGTTCAACCAAAGTACATGCAGGCTCGTAGTTGTTTTTCGATAAGATATTATGATAATGATACTTGCTAGTAAGAATTCTAGCTCCGGTGGCGAACACAGATACTAGAATTCATGTAACTATTGCAATAGATGGGCCACTCAGGCATAAATAAATACTTAGTAAATCAGCTTTCTACTTTCAGTTCAGTAGCAATGAAGAATACATAAGCCATTTTATAAACATAACCGCAGCTGAAATGACTTTGATAAGTTTAGCAGCCCAAGCTTGCAGGCGTAAACAACTTGCTAATTGGTTCAGCAATAATGTACATTAGCCAGTCCACTGAAATGTACATGGCAGCTTTAGGCTGGAATTCCGAGAAAGGCAATAAAAATTGGGGTGGGGCGAGGGGGGTAGTGTGGAAAGGCGCGGTTGGAGGGTTTAAGCCACAGAATATACACAGAATGGCGAATCGGCAGTTCTCTATGAAAGCGAAAATAAATGCGCTTGCACTACTAACGTTGTGAAGCTGATAAGTAGTTGCGTTTTTTGAACGCAAAGTTGAATGTAAAAGTTGAGCTCAAGACAGCCTTTGAAAGCCTTGAGTCGTCGTTTTGACGCTGCAGATGAATGCTGCATTATTCTTGTAATTAATTTGTTCATAACGGTGCGTGCGCAAAGTCATGAGCAGTAGTAACAACCGTTATAACCTCATTGCCATGTACATGTAAGCTAAAAAACAAACATATAACAGCAGGTTAAGTTTTAGCGCTGCACGCAAGGCAGGAAATGCCAGACGCAACAGAAATAGCAAATCTCATGCAATCACACTCATCCTCTTGAACTTCCTCGATTGCTCATTGCAAAATACTCGCCCGCGCTTTCTCTCCTGAGCCGCAATCCTGTGCCCATTGCACCAATGGTGCAAGCGCAGCTTCGAGAACAGCCTCGCAATGCCCATCACGCATCTCTCTGAGTGCTCAGCGCAATGAGTCG
This sequence comes from Macrostomum lignano, assembly GCA_002269645.1. Classification (NCBI taxonomy): domain Eukaryota; kingdom Metazoa; phylum Platyhelminthes; family Macrostomidae; genus Macrostomum; species Macrostomum lignano. The sequence goes on along the minus strand of NIVC01001913.1, from coordinate 99,628 downwards.
CAATAATTGGCCTGATGCAACCGGCCAATAATTTGCTGATTCTGTGTGACACACCAGCATGCATGAACTCTGTCACTTCCAGCAATTTGAATTGGCGTTCCATCTCAGTGACAGCTCTGATAACTGCTCTGCTTGGGGTGACTAAGCTGTCATCCCGCTTGCACTTCAGTCGCAGGAAGCGTGTCCGAATTGCTTTTCCTTCAGTTCCTGCTGGAACACCTCACACTTGCACTCGGTTTTAAAGAAGCGGAACAGCAACCAACCGCCGACATATGCGCACTTCTCGTCATCTAAGTCATCCGATGTAGCAAAGAGCTCATCACCTGCTTCCGTGAGATCTGAGTCACAAGTGTTGCCCTGCAGGTGGACTGGATCTGGAGCTTCTTGGCTCACTGCAACCTTGGATGCTCGCTGGCTGCTGGAAACCGGTGAAATCTAATGCCCGGCGGACACTTGCCGGCGTAGTTGGGGCATCCGTACGCAGCGCACTGAAGCCTTGAAGCAGACGCAGTCATGCAAAAACAGTATCACAATAAGCTGCGTATTCAAACTCTATGCCTTCGGTATTAGCACTTTTGAAGCCAGACCTAGCTTCAGGAGCACCAGCTTGGGCCATAGAGAATGCAATACAGCAAAGACAGGCTAGCGCGATCAATACTGCATTTGACCTGCATGCTTTCACGCCACGAGCTCGTGCTTAAACGCCCAAGGCATGCTGTCTATGGCACTAACTTAAAGCGCAGCAGAAGGAAGGGCCAGCCTTAAGGTAGTTTCTAAAAATAGCACAGTTTAGAAGGGGGTGGGTTGGTTCATCAAGCCTTCCTATATTCTGTGGGACAAACCCGCAATAAATGGCAAAGAATAGGTAAAGTGCCATTCAGCCTACTTAGTTTCTCTTCACAACAAGAGTAGCCAGTATAGAATATAATTCTTGTGCAAGAAATTTTCTCAAAATGCGGGATTCGCCATTCTGTGTGTATTCTATGGTTTAAGCTGGGGGTAAGAGCCAATTTAAAATGAGCCTTGACTTTAAGAATACATTAAAATGCTTCTTTTTAACTTACTACTGAACTGAAAGTAGCTTGCACGCGTTAATTCTATAGTATCTTTGGTGGCGATAGGGAAAATTTAAATTTAACGAACGAAATCAAGAAGATTAAAAGACTAATATTTTAGCTTGAAATTGATAGGTTTATCGGCAAATTTCCAGTAACCTAAATTGATGAACAAAATTTAAACAGATCTTATGTCTTTTCATCTGTTAATAATTTTATCTTGTAACATTCATCAAAAACTACTACTGAAGTGCATATTATTTCAGCAGTGAATAATGCAAATTTTTATTCGCATTCGTAAAGTACAGGTACACTGAAAGAAATCTAATTCGATTGGCTGAGGCGACCCGGCCGCGCAGCTACTGTCTGCATAAAAAGCTGTCTAGCGAATTCAGTGACAGGTTCGTGTGAATTAGAAGCCAAGCATGAACCGACGGCTTGTGGCACAGTTCGCCACGGGGCCGCAGCAGTGCTACCGTTGCGGCAAGACTGTCTATCCGACTGAGAAAATCGGCCCACTGAATGAGGCCGTCTTTCACAAGAACTGCTTCCGTTGCCAGGTCTGCGGCTTGTCGCTGACACTCAGCTCATATTGCGCGAATCCCAGTGACTCAGCTGACAGGGAGGTCTACTGCTCAGGGCACCGGCCTCAGCTGAAGAATGCTCAGATGGATGTGGACACTGTGAGTCTGTCTAGAGTAGTTGGCAACTGCCAACTGTTTAGAGATGCTAAATTAGATGTTATAGATGATAAATTAGGTGTTAGAGATGCTAAATTAGGTGTTATAGATGCTAAATTAGGTGTTAGAAATGCTACATTAGCTGTTAGAGATGCTAAATTAGGCGTTAAAGAGGCTAAATTATGTGTTAGAAATGCTAAATTAGGCATTAGAGATGCTAAATTTGGTGTTACAGATGCTAAATTAGGTGTTAGAGATGCTAAATTAGGTGTTAGAGACGCTAAATTAGGTGTTAGGGTTGCTAAATTAGGTGTTAGAGATGCTAAATTAGGTGTTAGAGACGCTAAATTAGGTGTTAGGGTTGCTAAATTAGGTGTTAGAGATGCTAAATTAGGTGTTAGAGATGCTAAATTAGGTGTTAGAGACGCTAAATTAGGTGTTAGGGTTGCTAAATTAGGTGTTAGAGATGCTAAATTAGGTGTTAGAGACGCTAAATTAGGTGTTAGGGTTGCTAAATTAGGTGTTAGAGATGCTAAATTGGGTGTTAGAGATGCTAAGTTGTGTTAGAAATGCTACATTAGCTGTTAGAGATGCTAAATTAGGCGTTAGAGATCCTAAATTATGTGTTAAAGATTCTGAATTGGGTGTTTATAGCACTAAATTGGTGTTAGAGATGCTAAATTGGGTGTTATAGATGCTAAATTGGGTGTTAGAGATGCTAAATTGGGTGTTATAGATGCTAAATTGGGTGTTATAGATGCTAAATTGGGTGTTATAGATGCTAAATTGGGTGTTATAGATGCTAAATTAGGTGTTATAGATGCTAAATTGGGTGTTATAGATGCTAAATTAGGTGTTAGAGATGCTAAATTAGGTGTTGAAGATGCCAAATTGCCAACATTCTTCATCACAAGCTGTCTTCAATCTTCAATAAAGAAATCACCGGATCCGAAGCAGTTGGCATTTAATGAATTTTTGCGCCTGGTCTGTAGGTCGGGATGCGGACGGCCCTGACGGCGCAGACGCTGTACAACCGCAGCCGGGACCGGGACGCGGGCGTCCACCGGGGCGGCCAGGTGGACTCGCAGGCCATCAGCATCCGGCAGGCGGTGGCGGTGACCAAAATTCGTTCGGAAGGTCGGAAGGCCACGTTTAGTCGGCATCACTTCAATCCGGGGTGAGGACCATGATTTCAAGATCTCTGTCAGACCCCAAGTAGGAAACTCGGACTTAGAACTTGGACACCCGTCAACAGCATTTGAGACACCCGTCAATAGCATTAGAAGAACTCGGACACCCGTCAAGAGCATTTGAAGAATTCGGACACCCGTCCATAGCCTTCCAGGAAACTGGGACATCCGACTACCCGTCAATTACATTTCAGGAAACTCGAAAATTGCGTCAATATTACTCAATAAAACTCATAAAACTTGGACACTCTATCAATAGAATTCCAGGAAATTCGGACACCCTATTAATAGAATTCCAGGAAACTCGGGCACCGCATCGATAGAATTCTAGGAAACTGGGACACCCTATCAATAGAATTAAATCGGAACCCTATCAATAGCATTCCCATCTAGGAAACTCGGACACCCTATCAATAGCATTCCCATCTAGGAAACTCGGACACCCTATCAATAGCATTCCCATCCAGGAAACTCGGACACCCTATCAATAGCATTCCCATCCAGGAAACTCGGACACCCTATCAATAGCATTCCCATCCAGGAAACTCGGACACCTTATCAATAGCATTCCCATCTAGGAAACTCGGACACCCTATCAATAGCATTCCCATCCAGGAAACTCGGACACCCTATCAATAGCATTCCCATCCAGGAAACTCGGACACCCTATCAATAGCATTCCCATCCAGGAAACTCGGACACCCTATCAATAGAATTCCCATCCAGGAAACTCGGACACCCTATCAATAGAATTCCCATTCAGGAAACTCGGACACCCTATCAATAGCATTCCCATCCAGGAAACTCGGACACCCTATCAATAGCATTCCCATCCAGGAAACTCGGACACCCTATCAATAGCATTCCAGGAAACTCGGACACTGTCAATTACATTTTAGGAAACTCGGACACCCTATCGATGGAATTCTATCGATGGATGGACACCATACTCTCATTCCCACAGTCCGCGCCGTTCTGAACTGTTGGAGGCCCAGAAGGCGCTGGAGCAGCGACACCGGGCCGAAGAAGATCGGCTGCTGCGCGAGATGATGGCGGATCGGCAGCAGAAGGAGCAGCACCTCGAGGCCGAGATAAAGGAGACCTGGGAGGCCCGCCTGCAGGAGATGACGCGCAGACGGGCGCCAGACACGGAGAAGGAGGCCGCCCATCGGACCATCCGGTTCAAGGAGGCCGAGCAGCGCGACGCGATCGAATCGCAGTTCCAGGAATTGGCCCAGGAGAGAACAGCCGAGCTGGTGTCCAGGCAGAGCCGCGAGATGCTGCAGCTGCTATCCAGAAAGCAGAAAGAGATTGAGGCAAGTTATAAAATGGTTCAGTTGAAACTAACTCTGAAGTGCACTTAATATAACTATAGGCTCTATAGCTCAGTCAGGCGTCTGAAAAAAACTAACTATCACTTGGTTCATTGGTCAATCGTAGCCTTGTTGTTGCCTTGGGCCTGTAGCCTAACTGGTTAGAGTGTTGAACTCACGACTGAAAGGTCGGGGGTTCGATTCCCGATCCCACTGGGATAATTTGTGTCCTTGAGCAAGACACTTATAACTCTACATTGCTTCAGTTCACCCAGCTGTAAAATGGGTGCCAGCATTAGCTGGGATAATTGAGGGTGTGTGTGGCGACCCCCCAATCCTTGGACTGAACAGCCGTACGCAGCCTTCAAATGCACTGCGCAATAGCTGCGGCTGAGCTGTCGGTTGCATGTCTGGCCATTAAGGCAGGTGTATTAATAATAATATATAATAAAACAACAAAAGTCAAACGCTTCAAATTCGCGCAGAAAGAGCAGACTGCCAAGGAGACGTCTCAGCAGAAGCAGAACAAGGAGGAAGTTGCTGGCGGTCTCGGCGTTGCTCAAATCAATCGAGGCGTCGATTTTGGCGTCATGACGGACGCTCCGGTGGAGCAGACGGCAGCAGTGTCCTCAATGTCGACATCAACAACGTCAGGCGTGCACCAGCAGCAGCTGGTTGACAGACAGACTCAGTCCTCGAGAGCTGTAGATGGATTCACTGCGCCTGGTCCCGGGGCAATGACAGCTGATCGGACTACTCAATGGAGTCAAGTCAATCAGGGCAGCGGTGCGCCTCACCAAGAGGCTGACTTGGCCGATCGGACAACGCAGGCTGTCGACTTGCTGACCATCGACAGCGCGTCAGACTCGCTGACTGACGCGGCCAGCAGCACCGCCGATGCCAACGGGATGCTGAGCTTCATCCCGGACCGGGTGCCGTCGCCTTGCGCGCCCTCCCGGCCAAAATCGTCGCTCTATACGGACGCCGGGATCTTTGGACAGCTGGACGATCACGTGATCCGCATAGCCGAGGACCGGCAGCAGCTGACATTCACGGAGCTGGCCGAACAGCTGACAGCCAACTGCATGTCGGAGTTAGAGAAGGTGCGGGCGATATTTCGCTGGATCACCGTTAAGGACTTGTCGACGCTGCACATTGACAACCAGTGGAATCCGGACACTCCGATGGGACTGTTGAGAAGCATCCAGTTTGGCACAGAGACCTATCACGTGCTGTTCATGCGGCTGTGCTCGTACGCTGGGATTCACGCGGTTGAAATTAAAGGTAAAGGGGTGGAAGCACTGCGACGCAAACGTGAACTAGTTGTCGTCAACAAACTGTCTAGAAGTATTCAAAGACGTATCTCTGATAGCATGTTAGGGTGCTAAGTGGTGTGTCGGTTTGTTTAAACTCCTGTCGAAGTTTTTAGTGATATTTCTATGTGTGTAGATTTTTGATAGTGTGTCTTAGTGTTAGCTGGTGTGTCTAGCTGTTTTGAGGTGACTCTAGATGTTTGGTGATGTGTCTAGCTGTTTTGAGGTGACTCTAGATGTTTGGTGATGTGTCTAGCTGTTTTGAGGTGACTCTAGATGTTTGGTGATGTGTCTAGCTGTTTTGAGGTGACTCTAGATGTTTGGTGATGTGTCTAGCTGTTTTGAGGTGACTCTTAGATGTTTGGTGGCGTGTCTAGCTGTTTTGAGGTGATTCTAGATGTTTGGTGATGTGTCTAGCTGTTTTGAGGTGACTCTAGATGTTTGGTGATGTGTTTATCTGTTTTGAGGTGACTCTAGATGTTTGGTGATGTGTTTATCTGTTTTGAGGTGACTCTAGATGTTTGGTGATGTGTCTAGCTGTTTTGAGGTGATTCTAGATGTTTGGTGGCGTGTCTAGCTGTTTTGAGGTGACTCTAGATGTTTGGTGATGTGTCTAGCTGTTTTGAGGTGACTCTAGATGTTTGGTGATGTGTTTATCTGTTTTGAGGTGACTCTAGATGTTTGGTGATGTGTTTATCTGTTTTGAGGTGACTCTAGATGTTTGGTGATGTGTCTAGCTGTTTTGAGGTGATTCTAGATGTTTGGTGGCGTGTCTAGCTGTTTTGAGGTGACTCTAGATGTTTGGTGATGTGTTTATCTGTTTTGAGGTGACTCTAGATGTTTGGTGATGTGTTTATCTGTTTTGAGGTGACTCTAGATGTTTGGTGATGTGTTTATCTGTTTTGAGGTGACTCTAGATGTTTGGTGATGTGTCTAGCTGTTTTGAGGTGATTCTAGATGTTTGGTGGCGTGTCTAGCTGTTTTGAGGTGACTCTAGATGTTTGGTGATGTGTCTAGCTGTTTTGAGGTGACTCTAGATGTTTGGTGATGTGTTTATCTGTTTTGAGGTGACTCTAGATGTTTGGTGATGTGTTTATCTGTTTTGAGGTGACTCTAGATGTTTGGTGATGTGTTTATCTGTTTTGAGGTGACTCTAGATGTTTGGTGATGTGTCTAGCTGTTTTGAGGTGATTCTAGATGTTTGGTGATGTGTCTAGCTGTTTTAAGGTGACTCTAGATGTTTGGTGGCGTGTCTAGCTGTTTTGAGGTGACTCTAGATGTTTGGTGATGTGTCTAGCTGTTTTGAGGTGACTCTAGATGTTTGGTGATGTGTTTATCTGTTTTGAGGTGACTCTAGATGTTTGGTGATGTGTCTAGCTGTTTTGAAGTGATTCTAGCTGTTTGGTGGTGTGTCTAGCTGCTGTAAGATGACTCCAGATGCTTGGTCTAAGCCTTAAGGCGTTGGCAAGTTCCCATGCCCGCCCACATGCTTAGGTTAGGAAATGCCAACAAGCTGTCAATCAGGTTGAAATTGAACAGAGAGAGAAAGAGACAGATTGCAGGCACCGGCGCGTTACTGTTTGAAGACAAGACTAGTAATTAGTGATAGAACCTCAAGCAGGAGAGGTAAGAAATGAAAGCATTTACCCTCTGCAACAATTTTACATGGCATATTTATCATCTCTTGTCCGATGCTTTTGGAGAGCAGCTCTGCTGTCTTCAGCTCATTGTCTATTCTCTATTTGAAGCACATCTGCTTTCTCCAACAGTTTCATTGCTTTCTTACCCCCTGAGTCTTTTAGGAGCTGCACATAGTGTGTGAACGCGTCAGATCTGACCCAAGCCCCTTGGCAGACCATTGAGCACTTCAGACTGGATTCTCAGAGAGACTCCATCTGCCCATGCTTAACAATTTGGGTGCGGCACCACAAAAAAGTTGATAGAAATTGCTACAGATAGATGGTTAGATATGGCCTGATTATAAAGTCGACATTTAAACCATGGTGCGCATAGCATCACAAATTATCAAAATGAAATCGGCTGGGAAAAATGTTTAATCGGGGTAAAACGACTTATTTGAACGATTCAACATCAAGGGGACGGAGTGGCTTTAACCATTTGGAAGCCAAAGGCCTGCACTGCAGGCCATACCGAAACGGCCCAGAAACCCAGAGATTGAAAAATGTCTATGGCATCAAAAACCATCTCCCAATCACTAAAGCAAGTGCCCAGTATGGCCTGCTGTGCAGGCCATGACTGATTTAAAGACGTCCATTGTGCATTTCTATTGTGTTTTCACTCAAATGAGAAATGTTAAAGGGGAAATAAAGCGTGGATGAATTAGCATGGATCTGGACAGAGACCAGGATTTCCGGGACATTGGCCGCAGCAAAATACTGTCTTCTTAGCTGGAACGTCAGGTTTCAAATTCGGAATCGTTTGCTTGGGCGAGTCTGGGCTTCCGTTGCAGGGAGTCGTCCGTGTATATGTGGTATCCTTCGCCCAGCACTTCGCGGCTAAGCTCAACAACTCTCGCTCTCTTCCTCGCCATTTTCTGCACTCTCCTGCTGGAACTCCCTGACTGCCAACCACATTCGCTCATTGGTCCATGTGACAAGACGGTGGTGAGAAACTCTTCAGTCAGGAAGATTGATAAAAATTATTTCATACTTTCGTCTGGATTTTCTGGTAGACCAGTGCTTAGATTGATGGTCGAAAACCCTCGGAATACCGGCACCCCGTCGTGGTCAAACGAGTTGTCATTTCCAGGGGTTACTTCAACCCATTCCGCGGTCGCCTCATCTTGGCTCTGATCAATTTCTGGATCCATGCCTTCCGACTCTGTTTCTGACTCAAAACCGTCTAGTCATTGCTTGATAAAGCGTCTTCCGAATCGGATTCGAGTCCCAGTCTGCGCAAGGCGTCACTTTTAGCTGTCCTATTCGGCCGCGTAAAAGCCATTTGTGGGTAGGAAGGTTTGAACAGGAGCTAGCTGAAAAACTATGTGATATACTTTACTTCTGGGCTTCTAGAGTGTGCACTCGATTCAGCAAAAAAGACAAATTTGTCTATGGACTGCTCTGCAGGCCTTTGGGCTTTTAAGCCATCTTGCGGAACCAAGCTTGGGCGCGAAGTGGTTAACGCGTCTTACTTGATATTAATACGGTCTAGCCACAGAGAGTGTACATGCCTAATGATGAGAAAGCCAGGACCGTTGTACAGAATGTACACCCAGTGTGAGCGCGTGTGCGACTGTTGCCTTGGATCTGTGGCAGTGCCGAAAACCTCGGGCGAACTAACTAACTATAGCATTTTGCAGTCCCAGTTTGAACCGAATAACTTCAATATAGTTCAATACAGTGAGTTAGTTTTGTCTTTCGTACATGCAGATACTAGAATAACTAGATGGGCCACTCAGCACATTTGCGTGCAAGCTACTTTCAGTTCAGTAGTAAGTTAAACTGAAGCATTTAAATGTGTTTTAAAAGCCAAGGCTCATTTATTGGCTCCTACCCCCAGCTTAAACCCTCCGACCGCGCCTTTCCACACTAGCCCCCTCGCCCCGCCCCAATTTTATTGCCTTTCTCGGAATTCCAGCCTAAAGCTGCCATGTACATTTCAGTGGACTGGCTAATGTACATTACTCCTGAACCAATTAGCAAACTGTTTACGTCTGCAAGCTTGGGCTTCTAAACTTATCAAATTCATTTCAGCTGCGATTATTTTTATAAAATAGCTTGTGTATTCTTCTTTGCTACTGAACTGAAAGTAGAAAGCTGTTTCACTAAGCATATATGCCTGAGTGGTCCATCTAGTTATTTTCGTATCTGTGGTCTTTCCTAGCGTACTTGATATGAGCCGGTTTCTTCCCAGTTTTCTATAATTACTGATGATCAGAAATCTAATAAATAAAATACTTGATCAGTTTTCATCTGCACTACTTCCGGCACCTTCACTAAAAAAGTAGTGTGCACGCGCATGCATTTCGGAGTCATAGACATACACTGATTGAGCATTCTGTGTAAGTTCTCAGTTCTGTGGCACTGAGTCGCCGCGTTTCGTCGCTAATTTTAACATAAAAAATTTGACCTTGGGGAGGTTGAACCTCCGCCATCGGAGAGCAGAAAATGCGTCAATCAATCAATTCGTCAAAAGAGAAGGGCTCTTTGTGGTCTTGCTTCAGTTTAGAGCTTGTTGTCTGTATAGCCTCTGATTATAGCCTCTTATAAAAAGCTTCTGCACTGTATGGTCTCAGTATAGCTTTGACCATAGACAAAATTCCACTCCTTTTCCATGGAGTCCTTTGCTCCAGCTGGTGTGGAAAACTGATTGCGCCTTCTAGCCATTTTGGTTTGGGCCATAGACTACTTTGAGCAAGCGAAGCCATAGAGTCTCCGTGTCCACGTTTGAAAGCCCCAAGTGAAAAATAGGCTGCTTAAAGCAATACCATATGATTAATGTCTTATGTCTGGAGTTGATGATGACCGTTAGGGAAATACTCGGAATCTCGCATCCGCAGGCTATTCAAAATCGGCCGGCTACGAGCCCTGCATGCAGTTTAGAAATGCGCACCAATTCAAAAACACTTGGAACGCGGTGTTCATCGACGGCGACTGGCGGCTGGTGCAGTGCAACTGGGCGGCCAGGCGCATTGTGCGCAACAGGAATAGGCGACCGTCCGCTATTGGAAGTGCGTAACAGATCGATGGGCGAATTCTGTGGGTTGCAAATGATTAAACGATTTTTATTAGTCTAAAAATGAATCCCAAAGGTCAATAAGTTCAGAGTAGGTGTTCGGGTTAGGGTTCGGTATACAAGGTTCTGGGTAGGGTTTGGGATAGAGTTTATGATAGGGTTCAGGGTTCAATGTAAGTTTTAGAGTAGGGTTCAGTATTAGGTTTAGGGTATGGTTAAGGATAGGTTTTAGGTTGCGATTCAATTTAGGATTAGGGTGAAGGTGAGGGTTTGTTTTCAGAGTAGGGTTTAGGAAGGGTTCAGAGTAGGGTTTATTTAGGGAGGGTTCAGAGTAGAGTCCAGAGTCCAGGTTTAGGGTAGAGTCCAGAGTAGGGTTTAGTTAGGTTAAGGTTCAGAGTAGGGTTTAGGAAGGGTTCAGAGTAGGGTTTAGGAAGGGTTCAGAGTAGGGTTTAGGAAGGGTTCAGAGTAGGGTTTAGGAAGGGTTCAGAGTAGGGTTTAGGAAGGGTCCAGAGTAGGGTTTAGGCAGGGTCCAGAAGCTGAAGCAAACAGAAAAGCTTCACAATTGGTTAGCGATGGGCAAAAGCAAAAGTACTTATGAAGAGACTTAAGAAAGTATGCAAAATAGCATAGGATACGTCACTAATGCTTACCTTGCGAATATAAAAGTGTTATATTGAATATTAAAAATTTTAGCCCTACAGCAGCAACAACACCAGCAGACACTGCCGGCCAACCCAAATCAGCCGACAGACGGCAAGAATCTTCGCTACGACTATGATGAGCACTACTTCTTGACAGATCCGGAAAAGTTTATTTATGAATTTTTCCCATTCGAGCCGAAATGGCAGCTGCTGGACCGGCCGATCGGCCTCACGGACTTTGAGGCGCTGCCGTTTGTCAGGTCGGACTTCTTCCACTTCGGCATGGAGTTCCCGGCTGACACGAAGGCGCTACTCGAAGCCAACGAGTTCGGCGGTGCAGCGTTGGAGATCAGCCTGCGGCAGCAGGACCTGCCGCTGATGTGCCACTTCCAGTTCCGCTGCGCTGAGACCGGGGCGGCCTATTATCAGGGAGCGCAGTTGGACAGGTGGGGGTGACTCTAGAGGTCATGGACAGCTAAAGTATCTGGATAGAAGGGCGCTAACTTCTTAACTTTAGGATTTCATAAAAAGAAAACAAGTTGACTACTGCTCTATTGCGGGTGTAAGTGGTAAGAGCGTCGGGCTCACGACTAGAAGGTCGGGAATTCGATTCCCGATCCCACTGGAGCAATTTGTGTCCTTGAGCAAGACACTTAATTCTGCATTGCTTCAGGTCACTCAGCTGTAAAATAGGTGCCAGCATTAGCTGATGGTAATTGAGGGTGTGTGTGGCGACCCCCTGCAGCCCTTGGACTGAACAGCCGTACAATAGTTGCGGGTGAGCTGTCGGTTGCACATCTGGCCCAATTGGGGCAGGTGTAATTAATCATTTTTATCATTATTATTTTCCCGGGAAACTCATCACTAAACTCCTCCAATCCCAGGTACATTTTCTTCTCAGTGCCAACACCTGGGAGTCTCGTGTTCGACGTCCACGTGCCCAGCCGGCAGGCCTACTACCTAGAGATCTTCGCCGCCGTAGTTCAGCCGCACAGTCCGTCTCTGTACGGCAACCAGGTGCGCATGAAATCTGTCGCCAAATTCAAGGTGTCCGCTGCCGCCCTGCAGAAGCGGATGAATCCGCTGCCCAAGGCCAGCGGCGCCGGCGGCAACGGCGAATGGGGACCGGCGAAAGCGCTGCGGCATTTTGGGGTGAAGCCGATGAACCACGGGTCAGCCGTCATCAACTTCGACGCAAGTCAGGGCTCGGAGCTGACCGTGGAGTTCTGGGTGCCGGACGATTTACTCCAGGAGGCTACAGCATTCACCGCTCTGCTGCACAAGAACGGCCTGACTTCGCAGACGCTGAATCGCTACATTCGCATTCGTCGTCAAGGCAACGTGCTGCTGCTGCTGGTGCGACCCCCGGAGTCGGGCGTCTACGCCCTGGAGCTGTTCCTGGAGCGGGCTGGCTGTCAGGCGACTCACGTCTGCAAATACCTGCTCAGGTGCTCAGGCCTGCCGGAACAGGGCGGCAGCCTCGCCCGGCCTGCGATCGACGAGTCGAAGGTGAAGCCCGGAGCCAGCGGCTCTTCAGCCAAGCGTCTCGGCCTGACTGCCGAGTCCAAATTCAAGCTGACTGTGCAAGACGCCGAGACGATGGCGCTTCGATTCGGCGTCAAGGGTGAGCTGGACTTCGCCGTGACCCTCACCAGGCTGGCCCAGCAGCAGCAGCCGGCTGAGGACCACAGCGACAACTGCGAGACTAGCTTGTCGGGCCAGTCGGCAACTGTTCTAGTGAATTTTGTGTCGGGCGGTCGCTATCACCTGCACCTGTTAGCTAAGCGGCCTGCAGATCAAGGATTTGAACTGTGCTACAGCTACCGGATTGACGTGACACTGCCGAAGATTGGATGACTGCTGCTAGATAAATCGGACTTTAATAAATTATACGCCAGCAAGTCGTCCCCGCGCACACTTATCTCTCAATAATAACGTCGTACTTGATTACCGAATATTTGCATTGAAAGACATTGCAGGTAATTCACAAGGTTTAACATTGGGAATACCAAGCCATTTTTAACGGAGCAACGCAGGCACACGAAATTCAAGAACACGGGCTGACTTCTCAAACAAGAATCAAGTCGCCAGCTCTACGGACCGTCGAGATATTCGACGGTTCTTCCAGAAGGTCGGGTTTTTCCCATAAGCTCTAGTGTATTCAGTACACCCCTGCGCGCCAATCAGCACTGCGCCTCAGTGCAGCCTTGCCAAGCCTTCAAATTTCATCAGCACGTCGACTACATGTGTCTGCATCAGCTCTGACTTCGTTGGTCTATGGCCTTCACCCAGGCGGAGCTTCTGGACATTCAACAGGTGGTTGAGCTGTCTGTTGCACATCTGCCCAATAGGGCAGGTGCAATCAATTATTAATATTAATATTATTATTATCATTATAAATGTATAAATTGCGTTATAAATGTAGCCAGAAAAGTTAAACAAACTTATGAAGATTCAAGACAACGCACAGGGCGATGGAGCACACACTCTACTCAAAATGGAAACAGACTAAAAATCTTACTAGCTTACGTACAAGATATCAGAATGATAAAATTGTTGTCTATCAAGAGGATTCGCTATGCAACAACTGCTTTAACACTCGCAGGTCAAATGTGTTCAGGGACAACTGAAGCAGAAAGATGCGAATTTCTTAGAAATGAGCAAGGAACGTGCATTTGTTGTACTGCTATCGCTTTTGAAGATCTAAATGGCAATTTGGACAATCAAATCGGGACGCCATAGACATTCAAGCCAGGCCACAGATCGCACCCTAGTCATGGACTTAAGCAGTTTAGCAAAGTCCACTGAGGGAGGCTTGGCCATAGACGATAACTTTGAACATTCAATATGGTAAAAAAAGCCATTCAAAATGGGAATCGACCCCATTGAATGGCGCCACCAATTCCTGTAGCAGATCGCCAGCGGCTGACTGATGCGATTGAACAAGGGTCATCCATCGAAGGACCGCATTCCAAATCGCTGCCAACTTTCGACTCGATGGCAGAGTGGAATCCCTTTCCTCGCGGTGGTCGGAAAGAAGGATTGTGCAAGGCCGATCAGGAAATGAGAGAATTCTTGGTTGAGAAACTCGATGAAATCCTTTCCTGACGCTCAAAGCTTCTGAGTTACTTTTGTTTTGCTTTCGGTAACGGACACTTTGTTCACTTTTAAATATTCCCGTGGCCCTGAGATACAAAAAGTACATTAAATTGGGCGAATTACCGTTTTGAATTGATTTTCCCATTTTGATTGTCCAAATTTCCATTTACATGTAGATCGTTAAAAAAGCAATTAGTGCATTTTATGGCTGTTGTCAGCCAAGTTAAGAATTGCCGCTTGGCATAAACATGCATCTAGATGTAAAAAGGCAAGCAAGTAGATGATTCGGCCATAGACATCAGCAAAACGAACGATGCCAGCAGCAACCTCTCTTATAGACCCTGTTTCAGTTTTCAAAACTTGGTTGATTTTTCTCATATCTATGGACAAGACCAGATCTGCCAAATGCCAAATGGCAATTCTCAGCTTGGTTGGGCCCAACTATCAACTTGACTGAAAAAAGCCCACATGCTCTACTAGAGAAATTGGATTTTTCTCAATCAAATTTGTCTATGGCAAAACTACATTCAACGCTATGCTTTCTCTGGAGCAAACTAAATGCACTGGCGATGCGACAAACATGCGCCTCTAGCTGATTTCTAGGAAAACCGAGTCTATTAGAGAAATTAAAGTTTTGTCTGCCTTACCCTCTGGTAAATAAACCAGATAAAATCACAAGATAACTTTCGCTCTTGTTTGTTATCCTGTCTGACAAACAGATTTGCTGACCAGGTAACAGTCGGTAATTCATGCGAATCCTGCAGGGAAACATCGTGATATCCTGTCTGACAAACAGATTTGCTGACCAGGTAACAGTCGGGTAATTCATGCGAATCCTGCAGGGAAACATCGTGTTATCCTGTTTATTATCCTGTCTGACAAACAGGATTCGCTGACCAGGTAACAGTCGGGTAATTCATGCGAATCCTGCAGGGAAACATCCCCACGAAATGCCGACTGCGCTGGAAACTCTTACATGATTGTCTTCGCAATCTCGCGTACCAACGGTAATATCCAACCGACTTGGCGTTGCAGATGTCGCTAGTGCGATGGACGATCGTCCAACGGCGTCATCAACTGTGTCATTCGAAGCAGTGACACCCTCTGGAAACAAGTGGCTGACAAGATTACCGACACTTGTAGTCTGTAACGACTACTCTCTTGACTTGTTCTGCTCACGGCTGGTGCAACTGCAAACGCCTTAGACAAACCAATGGAGCATGCACCGACAAAAATCGGGTTAGCGTCTATCTTAATAGGAAAGCTGCTTTGCATACTCGGCCAGTTAGAGCTATTTGGAACCATGCCACAGTCTCCGTCTAGACACCCAGCTGTGCCAAACAATATGGTTGGCTGATTTTATGCTTCTAAGCGTCAAATATGACGATAGAATCATTCAGCCCGTTGACACACTAAGCAGCTGTGATAGACTACATGCTAGTGGAAGTCAATCCTCTCACACACAATCAGGGCGCAACAATTTTTCAATTGTCACCTGTACGGAGGATGGGCACAGCCTCACATTACGGACGCTACAGTGCCTCCGAAAAGCAGATCAATTCACCTTGCAATTTCGAGGCTTTATTACCCCTCGGATTAAAGATTGACCCGCGTAGTCAAAAAAATGTGACTACACTTAGCAGCTGCCTTGAGCCACAACAGACGCGAGGATTGATTACCCCTCGCAGGTCAGCATTTTCAGTCAACTGCTCAACTCTGATTCATCGGTTGAAGCGGGGTTCCCTCACTGGTGGCCATACACCAACACTGCAGACGCTTTATACAACCCAATGGAGCATGCTCTAGCAAGAGCTAGAATAACGTCTGTCTTAAAAAAGAAAAGGCTACCTTAGACACTGGGCCAGTAGGAGCTTTTGGAACCATGCCACAGCTCCATCTAGACACCCAGCTGCACCAGACAATAGGGTAATCTGATACACTAAGTAGCCGCGACAGAATATACTCAGTCAGCAACAGTCAAAAGTTCCACCCTCTAAGCGAGATGAATTTTCTCACTTTTCGAGTGACGCAACTTACGACAGGCGCGAGTCCTATTGCTACTTGAGTTGACCAGGATAAAATGAATAACACGCCACCACACCGAGCCGATGCTGTTAGTCAACTAAAAGAACAGCTACAGCTGAGCACTCTGCGCTGGCCTTCCCGGTCCCCAGACATGAATCCCATCGAGCATGTCTCGTGGGACTTTCTAAAACGCAGCATTCGAAAAGAGAATCCACCACAGAATGTTGCGGAGCTGCGTCATGCCATTGAAAACGCTTGGCAGCAGCTTCTCCAGGACTTTCTGCGCCGCCTCATCCTGAGGATGCCCCGCAGAGTCGCCGCACTTCTGCGTGCGAGGGGATCCCACACGCGTTATTAAGCATCGCAATTATAACTGCTTATATTGCATAGAAAATAAACTTATGATTTTGTGCGACTGACGTTAGATTCGATCAACTTTCCCTTCCTCGCGGCTGCTTAGTTGCGAACTTGAGGGTTGAATTGTGATGAGTGAGAAGTTGTCGCAATAAGTGAGAAAATTTTCATCTCGCTTGGAGGGTGGAACTTTTGACTGTTGCTGAGTATAAATTCCATTGGGAGTCTAGATCAACCTCTCTAGCACAATAAGAATGCAATAGTTTGTCGGAGAGCCAACAAAGCTATCACCTGCAGGGAGGGTGGGCGCGGCCTCACATTACGAGCGCTAGCGTTTGCTGATATATGGCACTTTAACCCTCGCAGGTCAGCCTAGCAGCTGCCTTGAGCCACAACAGAAGCGAGGATTGATTATCCATCGCAGGTCAGCATAGCAACTGCCTTGAGCCACAACAGAAGCGAGGATTGATTATCCATCGCAGGTCAGCATACCAGCTGCCTTGAGCCACAACAGAAGCGAGGATTGATTATCCATCGCAGGTCAGCATACCAGCTGCCTTGAGCCACAACAGAAGCGAGGATTGATTATCCATCGCAGGTCAGCATACCAGCTGCCTTGAGCCACAACAGAAGCGAGGATTGATTATCCATCGCAGGTCAGCATAGCAGCTGCCTTGAGCCACAACAGAAGCGAGGATTGATTATCCATCGCAGGTCAGCATAGCAGCTGCCTTGAGCCACAACAGAAGCGAGGATTGATTATCCATCGCAGGTCAGCATAGCAACTGCCTTGAGCCACAACAGAAGCGAGGATTGATTATCCATCGCAGGTCAGCATAGCAGCTGCCTTGAGCCACAACAGAAGCGAGGATTGATTATCCATCGCAGGTCAGCATAGCAGCTGCCTTGAACCACAACAGAAGCGAGGATTGATTATCCATCGCAGGTCAGCATAGCAACTGCCTTGAGCCACAACAGCCACGAAAACCAGTCTTATCCCTAACTTCATCGAGATTCTGGTCAATGGGAGCTGATCAGTGTAGATTTAATTTTCCGTATCACTTGGTCCAGATCACTGAGGAATTCCGACTGAAATCCCAAAATCTCACCCAGAACATTTTCATCCGGAAAACCTACTGAAATTTGGGTCTACAATCAGAATTCAGCAGCTGTTCCAGGTGAGAATTTTTGGAAAATCCAGCCGGAACAGCTTGCTTTTCCCCGAACTTTTGCAGGATCACATTTTCCGAAAAAGGGGCTATATCGGGCCAAAAATACTGATCTGGGCCTTCACTTAAAAAAGGGACACCGATTGTTGCAAGTTGCAGAGATCTGCTTGTGTCACCTTCAACCCCGAAATTCCACACATACATGAAAGTTTGCAGAATAACAGAAGCAAAAAAGCATGAAATATTTTCTGCGTTCATTTAAAAGTAAAAAATGGGCTATCTTCACGGCAATTAACAAATTATATGCCACGCAATAAGTATTATTTGACTTCTTATATTTCCTCGTTAGACAGCCAAAATGGATATTATAACACGTGTTAAAAGCTAAAACACACGCTACTCTATTAAGAGTAGAACGCATTACAACACACTGATTTCAACGCTAATGCGCTTGAAATACAAATTTTATAATTTAAATTTGGCAGAATTTTTAATAGCAATTCATATTTATAATAATGAACTATTGAACTACTATGATGCGCTTAATGCTTTTATTGTAGGTACAACTCTGAGAATGCTGGAACTTTGTTATAAATTATTGTATTCGAGAAGACACAAGGCAAAGGTACAAAACAAGTAGAACAAGAAACTCCCTAGAGAGAAAAAAAACAAAGAATGAACGAAGTTAAAAGAGGCTGGTAAAAACACGCACTGGTAAAGCAGCTGCCTACCTGTTACTGTACAGAAGCTGTACAATAAACAATAAACACGTAGTTAATAGCGTTAATTACTTCATGTGGATTACTCTGTACTGAGCACTGATCTATTTGTAGACTCCACAGATACTAGAAGAACTAGATGGGCCACTCCGCACATTTGCGAGTAAACTACTTTCAGGTCAGTAGCAAGTTAAACTGAAGCATTTTAATGTATTCTTAAATTCAAGGCTCATTTTAATTGGCTCTTACCCCCAGTTTAAACCCTCCAACCGCGCCTTTCCACACTACCTACCTAGTCCCGCCCTAATTTTTATTGCCTTTCTCGGAATTCCAGCCTAAAGCTGCCATGTACATTTCAGTGGACTGGCCAATGTACATTATTGCTGAACCAATTAGCAAGCTGTTTACACCTGCAAGCTTGGGCTTCTAAACTTATCAAAGTCGTTTCAGCTGGCTTTATTCTTATAAAATAGCTTATGTAGCTCGTATTCTTCTTTGCTAGTGAACTGAAAGTAGAAAGCTGATTTACTAAGTATTTATGCCTGAGTGACCCATCTAGTTATTCTTGTATCTTTGGTAGACCCTAATCGATTGAAATTAAGTGAAGCAACAACAAGAAAAGCAACTGTCACAGAACAGTGACGGAGCAGAATTTTTATTACTAATTGGCACGGAACAGAACTAACGCTTTAACTAACAAAGCAGAATGAGCCAGGCCAAATTAAGACCTGTAAATATTGGACAGTTTATAAACTATCTGTAGTTTTAAGTACATACTCAAAAAGTCAACTTTAATTAGTAAAAGCAACACAAACGCAGAGTAAGATTCTAACAGAAGCAACGCAAGACAAAACCAGAAAGATGGTAACTCTAGAGAAAGGATTTTGTTAGACTATTACTGTATTTGCACTCTATAGCATGATCTACTCACGACAGAGTTCATTTATTACACATTCGATTTTTGCCTACTATTATAGTCGCTTCGATCCCTGATGCATGAGTAGCTATCCGCGAGAATTGTAGTAAACGTAGACAGAGGGGACATGAGAGGGAAATGAAAGAGATAAGAGAGGGAGATACGAGAGACATGAGAGATGAGAGGGAGATGAGGGGTAAGAGAGATGAGAGGCAGTTGAGAGGGAGATGAGAGAAAGGTGAGAGAAATGAAAGAGAGATGAGAGATAAGAGGGAGATGAGAGAGATAGAGAAAAGAGAGAGACAGAGAGAGATGAGAGATGAGAGGGAGATGAGAGGGAGATGAGAGAGGGAGGTGAGAGAGCAAGATGAGTCCGGGAGAAAAGAAAGTTAGAGTAATGAGAATGAGCGAGAAGAAGACAAAAGAGTACAGAGAGAGGGAGAGAGAGAGAGAGAGAGAGAGAGAGAGAGAGAGAGAGAGAGAGAGAGAGATGTGATATGGAGAGATCCTGAGAGAAGCGACCGAGTGAGAAAGAAAGAGTTGGAATCGCCCAGTGAGGCGGAATAGAAGGCGATTCTGTTTGAGCACCGAATGCTAAAAAAACAACAACTTCGAATTCCAGAGACAGAACAGGAACAACTAAGACAATACAGGATTGTCCTTGAATAAAAGTTATACAACTAAATCAGTGGCAGGAGAAGCGGGGGGAACCTGACGGTCTGCCACGGGCTGGGGCTCAGGCCCCGGGTGCCAGCTGGCCGGCAGCATCCGGCGCCTGTGCCGAACCGTGTGAGCGTTGAGATCGGCCACCTCAAGGCTGCAAAGCGGACATACGCCGGACTGTTTGGCGGCGCCAGCGGAGGCAACCGCGCCGCTAAGGAGTTTTTTCTGACAGTCGGACGCGTGCGCCCAGAACTGGGCGGGGTCGGGGCAGACCTTGCCGCAGGCTAAGCAGGCCAGGCCAGAATGGCCGTTGCCAGCCGGCCCAACCAAAGCCAACCGGCCGGACGCGTCCAGCTGAGCGCAGGCGATCGCGGCGTCTCGAGCGACAGCGCCGGCGCCAGCACCAGCGGCTGTAAAAAGCAGAGGCCGATAGCCAGGCGCCATCAGACAGGAGGAGCCGACAATTGGCGCGTCATCGGTCTGGACGGCCATGCGGGCTCGCTTAGCCAGCTTGCAATTAGCAGGTGTTGCTTTCGCCGCGCCGGATTTTGCAGCGGCCTTTGCCGCCGCGGGGCCTGCAGTGGAGCGGGGCCGCTTGCCGCCGCGCGGCACCGACTTTCTAGCCATCTGGCGCGGTTTCTGCGGCACTGCTGTGGTCGAAGCGGACTGGTGGTCGCGAATTAGCGCCGATTTCACTTTGGCCAGATGTTCGAGCAGCTCGGAGCAGGGAGTCACCGGCTGCTGGGCTGGATGCTTCGTAGCGATGTGCTGCTCCAGTTCGGCGCCGAAAGCCGGGTAAGTCGGCTTCTCCGAGCAGCCGCGGCATTGGACAACAAAGAATGACTGTGGCTGGCCGCCTGACGCGGTCTGGCTGCGCCACCACTGCTCGCACTGCCGCTGGCAGGCTTGATTGCGAAAATGTGCCAGCGCTTCCGGTTGGCGAGTGAAAGCTTGCCGGCAGGGTAGGCAGCGGATTTTCAGCTTCACGGGACGCTGAGGCGGCGGCGGAGGAGGAGGAGGAGGTGGCGAGGCTGACGCTGCCGGAGGACACGCGGGCGAAGGCGGCCGAGCGGCAGGAGCTGCAGCAGTAGCAGTAGAAGGCTGATGTTCATCCGATGGTGCAATGGCAGACGAAGCTTCAGATGCATCGGAGGAGGCAGCCTCCGGCCTGTTCTCGTGCAGCTTGTGATGAAAAAGCATGTCGTTGATGTCGCTGGCAAACAGATTGCACGGTCGGCAGCAGAGCGACTGGGCGGGATCTTGAACAGCCCGGCCAATGTGGTCGCCAGTGTTGGCGTGGACGTACAAAGAGTAGACATCGTCTGTGCCGAACTTGCACAGCCGGCAGGCGTACTGCCCGGTCGGGGTGGTCACGTCCGACCCGATGGGCGATGGCAGCGGAGGCGCCTGCAATCGTTTCGGTCGAGCCACTGGGCGCCGTCTGACGGCGCTACCGACGTTGCACTTCGGCGTTTCTAAGAGGCATCCGCCGCCGCCGCCAGACGCTGCCGACACCCCCATGCGCGCCCGGCCGCCTCCGCTGGCGCAGTGAGAAGCCGACGTCGACAAAGACGACGTCGCGTAACGAGATGACGACGTCGCCGCCGCCGCCGCATAGGTGGCGTACCGGCTACTGCCGCCGGAGTCCCAGCGGTGGTCCTGCCGACGCGGCTCGGCCCAATCGCCACCGACGCCTCCTCCTCGCCAATAGTTAGTACTATAATTCGATCGATTCGAATTTCGATGATTGTTATTAACAACTCCGGCTGGCCCTGATGTGGATGCTTCGGACGCCGGATAGCCAGGGTCTCGGCCAGTAGACGAGTAGGCGGAATCGAACGAATCGTACAGATTCGAATAGGCGTAGTCGCGCCAGGGCACGTGGCTGACAACCCGGCCACCATTCTGCCTATAGCCGTCCGTGTCGCCTTCGTTATAATATGATTCTTTGTAGTCATAGCGACGCTGATAATGCCGGGCCTGCTGGTCGGGTCCCCGCCCTCCATGGTAACCGTTGTGACGGACGCCGCCAGAACTAGACGCTGGTGGCGACTGTCGACGATAGGCGCCGGCCATGCTGTGGCGAACCTGCCAGCGAGACATGCCGACAGGTGTAAGAAAGGCGAAGGCTGTTATTTAAATCAAAGTGGCGAACGCATTTCGGCTGGCTGGTAGTCCCTGAAAAAACGCATTTAAAAATCTATTCAAAGCATACTATTGGACGCAATTCAAACGTCAAAGTGTCAACTAATGAAAATTGAACAAAGAAACCTTAATCACCAAAGCATTGTGTGGGGGGCGTAGCTCAGTGGTTTTGCGCGGCGCTCTGATGTGCCAGCGGCCCAGGCTCGATTCCCAAATGCAGTTTCATTAATTTGCGGCTAAATTGGAATCTCGGCTTGGCTCTGCTCGTGCAATAAACGCCCTTGAGGGCCAACCCACAAGTCACAGTGTAGTGTACATGCCTAACAACTATAAATAAATTTTGGGTCGCGGTACACTCCTGTATCCGCGCGCGCTTGTGCAGGGGAGTCGGTGGAATGGGCAGTAATGCCTCTCGCTGGTTGTGTGACAATGTCGCTTAAAGTCTCTCTTTAATTTACTAAATGCACCCAAAATCTCAGTGGCTGTCAGTGCTAGGTACACTGTAAATCAACAGTGGCCCCATGGTAGACAAAAGTGGACATAGCCAGCTGGTGGCCCAAAATAAATAAAAACGAAAAACATAAAATTTTGATTTTATTCAATTCTCTGAAGAGAATAGACTTTGAATTATCTATAACTTTTGTCTACATTGTCTTTAGGTTTATTCTGTTAAACTGTTAATTCTTAGTGAAGTCAAGGAAATTTTAAACATTTCCTTTTCACTCCATGTTTTTACCATGCCACATCTCCAAAGAAGCCATTTGCCTTTGTGCACAAGCTTATTTATTGATTGTCAGATCAGGTACCTAAGACAAAATCTAAGCTTCACTAACTTCTACACTATCCAGAGCTATTATTCCAATTAATGGATTGAAGATTAGCCTTGAATCTGCATCCAAATAGAAATATAAAAAATGTCCTTAAGGTGCTAGAAATTTTACTTGGCTTTAGGAGGCCTAACAAAGGCACAAATCAGTCTGTGCAAAATAATAGTATTATCCAAGTTCTGCCAACAATTTAACTAACTGCATGGTATTCTCATTGCTGATCCTAACTATACTTCTTTACTAAGTTTTAATTTGACCCCTGCTCCTTCATATACCTTAAAGTTCATGCCTGACATAATCTATTAAACTTGAACTATCTTTTTAATATTCCAGTTAGTACATATAAGTGCAAAAATAATGTTGCCTTTTGCCCCAAATACTTTTTTAGATCAAAACAAGGTTTGTACAAGAAGTCTCTATACTTTTTTGTTTACATTATATAATAGAGTCCATATATTCTATAAATAATTTAAAAATTTAGTCTATATCCCTGATGTACTTTGAAACACATTTAGGAAATGTACTTTTGGCATTCTATGGCTATATATTAAACAAGCTAAAGTTGTGGGCATAATTATGAAATGATATTTTTTGCTTTTAAAAATTATGTCCTGAATCCAAGTTATATAATCACAATTTATGATATATAAGTATCATAATCATCTGTTCTTTTTAGACACAATTAGTTATAAGCATATGGTATATATTGTAATTAGCAAGGTCCCTTTATGCTTTTTTGCAGCTAAAGTTGCAATGCTATTATATCTGTCAAGTTGCAATGGTATTATATCTATCTATAAAATGCTATAATAAATTAGGAAAAAATTTATATTTGATAATGCCTTGAAGGTAAAGATATTTTAGATTTCTAGTCAGCATGAAGCCAAATGCCTATCATAGCTAAATTGAGGCAAGTCCCATGTGTGTACTATAGTTACAAGGATATATAACATTTACATGGCTTTTACATAGAAGTAGAACTGCCAGCTTAGAGTATGCCAAAATAACCACAATAGCTAAGAACCAATAGCATAGCAGGTATTTAACAGTGCTGGGTGTTAACTAGTTAATTAACTAGTTAAATTTTTTTTTAAAATTGTTAAATTTTCATTAAATTTTTTATGTATTAACTAGTTTACAAAAATTGTTAATTTTTTCTGTAAGTTAAAGTTAAATGACAAAAGTTAATAATTCCGGGAAATGGAGTTCCCCAGGTTCAAAATCTGCGGGTTTCAACAGCTTGTATGCCATTAAAAAGTAAAATTAATACATACATAAAATAACTTTGCCTTTCTAAGCATTATTTAACGCATCACAAACTATTACATGTATATATTTCAGTTACAAGTTATAATGTATAGAATATTCCAGAAGATTCTATTTGATATTCTACCCAAGGACTACCAGAAGTTATCGTTATACATAGGGATGTCGATTCCCTGGGGAATTTTCTTATCGGGGATTATAACTTAGATCTTAAGTCACTAAGTGGCATTTTTTAAACTTTGATTAAAGCTTTGGATGGACTACATGTTCAAGGTGCAAGGGTAAAAACTTTAAGCAATGTTTGTTTAAAACTGTATTTGACAACATGGCATCACCAAATCGTGCGCGCACCTTTATCAGAAAGGGTCCAGACTCCGGAGGCAGAAAATGCATGCTCAGCAGCTACACTCGTGGGAGGATAATTAATGAATGAGACTGTTTTTATAATTGGAATTTTAATTTCTTGCAGATACATGTAAATCACCATTTTTGTCCTGTCTAATAGGGAGTATTTTGTTATTGTGTGACACCCCCCCCCTATGTGTCAGTGACTGACGCAGGATATAGTACTATGCCTGCGTCAAATGCGTCAAGCCGTCAACGCAGACCAACACAATAGTCAGTAAGGCTTCTTTTTCCTGATGGGTTTCTACGCTCGTACATTCAATTTGCTTGATTGAAAGACTCAGTGAAAAAACATTCAAACGGGTCGCTAATTTCATAAGACTGAAATTTCACAACGCTGAAAATTCTGCATTCTGTGAAAAATGGCCAAGTGAATCCCAAAGTTGCGCATGTATGCTCCTAGTTTACTGCATTAAATTATTTGCCCACATGGTTAGGCTGGGCACTGATATTGAGGAAAAAATTGCCACAAGACGGCACCTATGTGCCATTAAACTACTGCCTTTCTGTAGTTTGGAAAGCCCACTCATTAAAATTCATGTGCCTATCTTTGCTGTGTATGGCACTATATGTTTCGGTACACTTTAAAACAAAATATTTTATTGCTCTAATAGAATTTTTGCTAATCAGATGATAATTATGAATAGATCACAAAGGACTTTGGGAGTAAATATTGCCCCATATCTGCTTGAGCAATAAAACGCTGCACCACAGGTAGCTTATGCCTTATAATTGCAGTCATAAAGAGGAATTTATCAATAGTAATAACACAGTAGTATCTTATCTATAATTGCTTTGTAATATTTCTGCCAGGTGCGTTAACTTGGTTATCATACTGCTCAATTTACTTATAAAGGTTTGATCTAGTTCTATTTGATCTAAAACAAGCGAGTGCCTGAACTGAAAGAGCTGTTTGCATAGCTTGTACTGTCTACAATGCCAACGACAAAAAAAACTCATAACGAGAACAGGCAAAGTTTGTGCCTGCTCTGCTTGAGACGAGCTTCTGCGCTGATTTCTTCTTGCTCTAATTTCGAATCCGTGGCAGCCGACTTGTTCCAGGACTACGAGGCAGTGCGGCACTTTCTACCTGAAGGAGTTTGCCAGGGCTGCAGGCGCGTTTTATCGTCACTAAGAAGTCTGACGCCTTGTGCTCTGCCACCGCGACCAGATTACGAGAAGATAATAGCCGACATAAAGAGTCTGCCTCCAGCCACCAGAAGCAGACCGGATTGCAACTGCCAACTGTGCGAATTGGCTTGTGGCAATCACCACAAAGGCAGCGATCCAAAGACGCCTTACACAACAGGTCCTGCTTGAGCCCCACCTGGTCGACCACGCGAAAGATCCCCAGCGCCAGCTGAAGGAGCAACGGCTGTGCTTTCCTGCTCATACTGTCATTCTCCAGTTGGGCGTGGCAAACAGCACAAATGCAACTCAACAGCTAAGGTGACTAACATCGAGCAAACAGTCAGCCCAAGGACAAGGGAGATGCTGGCCAGCAACTGCATTGCCGAAAAGACGGGTGGGTCGACGGCGGATTCGAATTCGATCACTCTGGCCAGACATCGAGGCGGCCATCCAATTCGAGTTGCTGTGCATGTTGCTCAAAACAGCAGTGCGAGCTTTCCTCCAACGAGGACGGACACTATGATGCACTTGAAAACAACTCTGAATCTGAGCAACAATCAAGTGCTATAGGCTGCTCAAGTGCTTCGTGCTGGCGCGAGCTCATCTTGTGCAGTCGAGTCAAACTTGAAGAAAATTTTGGTACAGCAAAATCGAGCATTAGAGGATTACTTCGACATCCAGAATCTCCAGTTCTCGGAGCTGACCTCGACTGCCGCAACAGCCGACACTATTTGCCGCCCGACTGTTGTCTGCAACGACTCGGTCAAACTCATTGCACATGTTGCTCAGCAACGCAGTTTCAATGATTTTCACTGTCTGCTGGGTCTCGATGGTGGCGGCAGATTTTTTAAAGTTTGCGTTTCGATAATTGGCTCTAACGCAAAACCCGAAATCGGAACTCGAGGAGCCAACAGCAGGAAATTCTGTGACACGGGTGTCAAGAAGATCCTGTTGCTTGCGATAGTCAACGACGTTCCTGAGACTTACGGAAATATTCAGGCTCTGCTCGAGGCGATCGCTGTCAACAAACTTCAAATCCCAGTCACTGCAGATATGAAAGTTGCAAACATCATCTGCGGACTGCAACCTCATTCCTGTACACATCCGTGCCCCTATTGCGAAGCTCTGGCTCCTCTTACAGAAAATGGTGTGCCAAGAACTCTTGGGAGAATTCGGCAGTTTGCTCAGCAGTTTCAAGCAGCTGGCCAAGTTCGTGCAAAGGCAAAGAACTTTAAAAACTGTGTCAACATGCCACTGCTACCAGGCGATGATGACAAAGAAGTTTTGATGCTTCTGCCGCCACCTGAGCTGCACCTGCTCCTTGGAGTCAGCAACCGACTGCTGGACAAGCTCAACGAAGCTTGGGGTGCGAATCGCGCGTTCGAGTGGGCTCATCAGCATGGCATTATTCGAGCTGATTACAGAGGTGGCATGATGGAAGGAAACGCCTGCCGCCAGCTGCTCCGCAAATCACCGCAGCTTCACGCTGATCTGCCTCCACCATTACAGCCGTACGGGGCGTGTCTGATGGCGTTCGATCGGCTGGTCAGCAGCGCCTTTGGAACCGAATTGGCGGCAGACTTTGAAGAGGCAATTGAGAATTTTCGACTGGCCTACATGAGCTTAAGCTTGCCTGTCACCCCAAAAGTTCACGTTGTCTTTTGCCATGTTGGAGAGTTCTACCAGCGGACAGGGCAAGCGCTTGGCAGCTGCAGCGAGCAAGCAGTGGAGAGTGTTCACTCTGATTTTGCCAAAACGTGGTCACGGTACAGCCTGCCAGCGCACCATGCTGAGTTTGGCCAAAATCTTTTGCGCGCCGTGGTTGCTTACAACAGCCACCACATTTAATCCTGGTAACTCAGTTTTCTGCTTTACCGGTAAAAGAAATGGCAGTGGTTGTTAGTCTTACAGTAAAGTAGTATTCAAAGGACCCTATAAATTTAAAATACTAAAATTTTTGCAAGCTCCCGTACTTTAGAAAGCTTTCATACTTTTGCTACTTTATATGCTAATACGAGCGTACCTTGCAATATTATTGCAGAAATGCATGTAGTTCTGGTTAATATTTGAGGAACTTGCTACACAAAAAGAATATAGTTATTTCGAAATTTTTCTATAAAACCCATGCTGTTTCCGAGTATTTAAATGTAAACAATTTGTAATGTTAGAAATCGTAAAATTATTTAACTTACTAACTTACAAGCTAGTTAACAAGTAAAACAAGCAATAATACTACACAAACATTAACCTAAATAAACTTCTTGTAATCTTGTACTCTTTTTTGTACAAGTATACATTGAGTCTGTCACTTGCTAAAAATTTCTGCTTGTCTTATTAACGAGAGCAATTGTACACAGATTGTACACAAAGATAGGCACATGAATTTTAATGAGTGGGCTTTCTGAACTACAGAAAGGCAGTAGTTTAATGGTACATAGGTGCCATCTTGTGGCAATTTTTTCCCCAATATCAGTGCCCAGCCTAACCGTGCCCACTTTCAAAACTTTTCAGCCTACCTGCTGACTGCCCATATGGCTGGGAGGCCTAGAGCACCAACTACAATTGTGCAACCATGCACTAGCTGGCCCCTTACGGGCTGCTCCTTAACTCCCAGGCTTGCAAATGATGCCCAGATACTCCGGCCATGCAACTACAGCAGCAAGATGGACTCTAGTTTATCAATGGCTACACCTGGTCATGCTCTACCTACAGGATGCAGAAAGCAGTTACAAAGGGCAGCTTCTTTGAGGGCAGCCATCTCACTGTCACCTAGCTGCTGGATTTCATCTACCTTTAGGCATGCAGCCTACCTATGCATCAGATTGAACCTCAGTGTCGCATTTCCTGCCAGACTACCACAGACTGGGCCAATTTCTATTGCAACATATGCTGCCAATACTTGCTCGACCATCCCATGGAACTTGGTGGCCTTTTGGAACTTGGCCACCAATGGGACTTGGTAGTGAGGTGGAGATAGATGAGTCAAAGTTTTTTCCACCGCAAGTACCAGCAAGGTGCCTACCATGAAGGTCATTGGGTTCTTGGAATGGTGGAACGTGGTACCAACAAAGTCATGATGGTGCTCATTCCAAACCGCACTGCTCAAACACTTCTGCCCATTATCCAGCAGCACATACTTCCTGGCACAAAGATACTGACTGATGGATAGCAGGCTCAAGACCAAATTTAGGGCAATGCACTGCACTAGCAATGCCCTGTTTGAGACCCACCTCAATGAGTACCTGTGGCGCCACCTTTTCCCAAAGGAGTTTAGGAACTTCTTATATTATTATTGACACACTTTGGACTGCCTTCTAACTACTGTCAACTGTTGAAATATGTAACTTTTCATTTTTTACCTGAAAAAAATTTAACACAGTAAACTAGGAGATTGCCAAAAATTTCTTATCATAAGCAATAGTGCTAGAAATTGTACCCTTGCCCAAATTGCACTTGCTAATTAGGGTAGTAAACATTATTTACTATGAAAGGCAATTAGCATAGCAAGAATGTAAAAGATAGCTACATTACTGGTTTTGGCCAAAGTTGTCATATTTGAGATTGTCACCTGCGGCTTATAGGAAAACAACTAAATTATCTAAATCATCATCATCTTAGTATTGGACAATGCTTCATTTACTAAATTGTCATATTGTGTTGCATTGGCTACGCAAGGATCTTAGCTCATGGCAGCAGCGTGTTCTTGTTTGCCAACAGATTAAAACAATTTACAGTGAATAACTTAAGGCTTATTCAAAGTACCATCAAATGAGCCATCAAAACCATACAGTTAAATACAAAGGAATCAAATTAAACAAGCCTTTATAGGCCATGGAAATAATCTTGATTATGCATGTATATTATGTACCCTGTACTATGTAACAAATAATGAAGTAGAAGGCTGGCATCGTTGGCTGAAGAACAGAGAAGGCCATGCAAAGCTTCCTCTGTATATGCTACTCTAGCTGCTATACAAGGAGGCCAATGTTGCTGCTATGCAGGCAGAACTAGTACTACAGGGCTCCAAAAGTCGCAACCATTGTGCAAAATACATTGAACTACAAATGCGAATCAGTGAGCTGTGGAGATTATACATAGCTGGGCAGCTGAGCATCCACAAATTCCTACATGCTTGCAGTTAGCTTCAGCCTAAAGGATTGCAAGCTTTTGCTTAAACTTTTTAATTTGTAACATTTTTATCTACTGAAATTGAAATATGAAATTTGCTTTTTACATTGAACTAATTTTATTGCATTATCATGCCTAGACTTATAAAAATGTCAGCTATAGTGCTATACAGTGTAGTTCATTTTTATCTTTGCGTTTTTACTTAATTGGCCAATAATTGATACTTACATGTATATCAACAAATGAAATATAACTTAAAACTTGCATTCCTTGCTACTGCAGGCAGTTTTCTTTGCATAAATTAGTTTTGATATTCATCATCTCTCTACTGTTTATTATATATTAGTCTCAGTAATCATGCAGCAATCAGCATTAATTGATATAGTTAATATAAAAATTACGAGTGCATGCAAGGGATTTTTGCCTGAAGGTAGGAAAATCCTAAATTAATACACCCTTGCCTTTGGTCAAATTCGTCATATTTAAATGTTTAAGTCTTCCAGACTTGATGATGATAAGTGTTACATGCGGACCTCACTCATCATCATCAGGTTAAGTTCAAAAAGAAAATAATTTATTTAAATAATTGCTTCTTTTAAAATATTGAAAAGTTCACTTTTTAAAACAAAAAAATTAAAGGCTTTTAATAAACAAAAGAGTAAATATATTTTTGGTTGCAAATTAATGTTGATAAAAAGAAATGCCTTGCAAAAATTAGGAAGAACCGAGGAACATGTTGTTTTTATACTCTGCTTACTTTTCTGTGAATTTTGTAAAATCATTCCTGTGTAGTGTAGGGCCACTCCACTGGCTGATTGTTAGCGCTTGATTAACCCGATGTCATCTTTATACTCTTCTTTAAGTTATTCATTATCATATTATAAGATTCGTGTTTTAAATTATAGCCGTATGGGCTAGTCTTAGGCTATGGCTACAGCAATTTTAAGAATCCAACCAAAAACAAAAAGATTTGAATGGTTTTTTGAACTAGGCGTCTAGGCCTAGCAAAATTAAGTAAATAATTGAAAAATTACAAATATGTTCTTATCAATTAATAATTAAAAAACCATACATATAGCTTTTGAAATTCAGGTGCAAATCCGAAAAATTCTTGTGGGAGGCAAGCTTTGCTTTACTAAGCACTATAAGTACCTATAACCCAATATTGTAAAATAGACCTAGTATAGTTGCAGGCCAAAAAAGTATAGCCAAAACTTTCTTGGCCTGGCCACTGCTAAGGGAGGGCCGGGAGAGCATAGCCTGTTTGGCCTACCTCTGGATCTGCCCTTATTGAAATTTTATCATTTTTCATATTGCAATTACAATTTTATTTTTCAATAAAATATAGAATATATCTCTAACAAAAAATAAAGCTGCTAAAAACTATGACAATTGATAGCTTTTAATTTAAATATATATTGCAATAATTAACAGTAACTATTGCATATATCCAATATACTAAAAATGAGTTGTCTGTATGTGGCCTGTGGGTAGGTAGGTAGGTATGCGATAGATTTCAGAAAAATTGGCTCAACCAATTTTCTTCAAACTTGCACCATTCGATCAGAAATTTTCCTGGGACGGTACATGCATCTTGGCTAAAAAATTGCTCAATTTTAAAGGGATTAAATATTTGAAAAACTTGCTTTTTTGCAAAGGTCAAGCAGCTCTTTCGACCTAAAATTCATTGTAAGAATGCTAGAGAAAAAACTGACTGGCTGAATTCCAATTGTGATAAAGATTGCATCACAACAAGTTGAAAACAGTGCCGAAGAAATGCACACACGACTTGATTTAAATTGCGTAACCAATATTGCTAACTTAAATTGAGACTGATACTGGCTGACTGAGAAATTGATTATGTCATTACTTTTTACTTCAATTGACTTGCTAAAGAATTGAATTATAAGGACCACAATTCACGTTCTCCAATTGAAAACAGATAGCCAAGATGTGAATAGACTGGAATGCTAATGTAGCAACCTGGGTTCGAATCTTAGTAGTGCAAAAAGATTTTTTTATCAAAACACCTTAAAAACACAACAAAACTGCTAAACATAATAGAAGCGCAATGTCAAACATAGAAGAGCCACCATGTCAAACATTAAAGAGCCAACATTTCGAATATAAAAGAGTTACCATGTCAAACATAAAATAAGCACTATGTCAAACATATATGTGACTCCATGTCAACCATTAAAAAGCCACCATTTCAAACATAGAAGAGCCACTATGTCAAACCTAAACAAGCCACCATGTCTAACATTTAAGAGCCACCATGTCAAACATTTAAGAGCCATTATGTCAAACATTAAAGAGCCACCATGTCAAACCTAAACAAGCCACCACGTCTAACATTTAAAAGCCACCATGTCAAACATTTAAGAGCCACCATGTCAAACATTTAAGAGCCACCATGTCAAACATTTAAGAGCCACCATGTCAAACATTTAAGAGCCACCATGTCAAACATATATGTGACTTTATGTCAAACTTTAAAGAGCCACCATTTCGAACATTAAATAGCCACTTTGTCAAACATTAGAGAGCCGCCGTGTCAAACATAAAAGAGCCACCAGGTTAAACATTAAAGAGCCACCATGTCAAACAATAAAGAGCCACCATGTCAAACAATAAAGAGCCACCATGTCAAACAATAAAGAGCCACCATGTCAAACATAGAAGAGCCACCATGTAAAACATTTAGGCGTCACCATATCAAACATCAAATAGCCACTTTGTCAAACATTAAAGAGCCACCGTGTTAAACATAAAAGAGCCACCGTGTCAAACATAAAAGAGCCACCATGTTAAACATAGAAGAGCCACCATTTCAAACATAAAAGAGCCACCATGTCAGACATTAAAAAGCCACCGTATCAAACATAAAAGAGTTACAATGTAGAACATTAAAGAGCCACCATTTCAAACAGTAAAGAGCCACCATGTCAAACATAAAAGAGCTACCATGTCAAACATTTAAGAGCTACCATGTCAAACATTTAAGAGCTACCATGTCAAAACATAAAAGTGCAATCATGTCAAACCTAAAAGAGCCACCATGTCAAACATAAAAGAGCCACCATTTTGAACATTAAAGAGCCACCATTTCAAACAGTAAAGAGCCACCATGTATAACATTTAAGAGTCACCATATCAAACATCAAATAGCCACTTTGTCGAACATTAAAGAGCCTCCGTGTCAAACATAAAAGAGCCACCATGTTAAACATAGAAGAGCCACCATGTCAAACATAAAAGAGCCACCATGTCAGACATTAAAAAGCCACCGTATCAAACATAAAAGAGCCACCATGTTAAACATAGAAGAGCCACCATGTCAAACATAAAAGAGCCACCATGTCAGACATTAAAAAGCCACCGTATCAAACATAAAAGAGTTACCATGTGGAACATTAAAGAGCCACTATTTCACTCAGTAAAGAGCCACCATGTCAAACATAAAAGAGCCACCATGTCAAACATTAAAAAGCCACCATGGTGAACATTAAAGAGCTACCATGTCAAACATTAAAGAGCTATCATGTCAAACACAAAATAGCCACCATGTCAAACATTGAAGAGACACTATGTCAAACGTATACGTGACTCCATGTCAAACATAAAAGTGCCACCATGTCAAACATAAAAGTGCCACTATGTCAAAAATTAAAGAGCCACCATGTCGAACATTAAAGGGCCACCATGTCAAACATAAAAGAGCCACCATGTCGAACATAAAAGAGCCACCATGCCAAATATAAAAGAGCCACCATGCCAAATATAAAAGAGCCACCATGTCGAACATTTAAGAGCCACCATGCAAAACATAAAAGAGCAACGATGTCAAACATAAAAGAGCCACCATGCCAAACATAAAAGAACAACGATGTCAAACATAAAAGAGCCACCATGTCAAACATAAAAGTGCCATTATGTCAAAAATATACGGGACTCCATGTCAAACATTAAAGAGCCACCATGTCAAACATTAAAGAGCTATCATGTCAAACACAGAATAGCCACCATGTAAAACATAGAAGAGACACTATGTCAAATGTATACGTGACTCCATGTCAAACATAACAGAGCCTTCATGTCAAACATAAAAGAGCCACCATGTCAAACATTAAAGAGCCACCATGTCGAACATTAAAGGGCCACCATGTCAAACATTAAAGAGCCACCATGGCGAACATTAAAGAGCCACCTTGTCAAACATTAAAGAGCCATCATGTCAAACAT
This sequence comes from Macrostomum lignano, assembly GCA_002269645.1. Taxonomy (NCBI): domain Eukaryota; kingdom Metazoa; phylum Platyhelminthes; family Macrostomidae; genus Macrostomum; species Macrostomum lignano. The sequence continues at coordinate 65,649 of NIVC01001913.1, read as the reverse complement.
AAAAGAGCCATCATGTGAAACATATACGTGACTCAATGTCAAACATTAAAGAGCCACCATGTCAAACATTAAAGAGCTATCATGTCAAACACAAAGTAGCTACCATGTCAAACATAGAAGAGCCACCATGTCAAACATTAAAGAGCTATCATGTCAAACACAAAAGAGCTACCATGTCAAACATAGAAGAGCTACCATGTCAAACATTAAAGAGCCACCTTTTTAAACAAAAAAGAGACCCCATTTCAAACATAAAAGAAGTGTCATGCCAAACAAAATGGAACCATTATAAAGCTAAAGAAATTGTTGCACTAGCTACTTGTTCTCTGGTGGATGCTTGCTTTTTAAGGATGGATACTTGCTTACAGGGGGATGCTTGCTCTTGTGGGTGGAGGGTACTTGCTATCTGAGAGGGGGTTGCTAGATATCTATAAGGTATCTTTGTATCCAGGTTATGCTTGCTATCAGGGGTTGCTTGCGAACTGGGGGATGCTTGCAATCTGGGGGATGCTTGCGAACTGGGGGATGCTTGCAATCTGGGGGATGCTTGCGAACTGGGGGATGCTTACTATCTGGGGTCTGAGGGAATGCTTGCTATCTGGGGATGCTTGCTATCTGGGGTTGCTTGCTATTGGGGGGATGCTTGCTACCTGGGGGATGCTTGCTACCTGGGGGATGCTTGCAGTCTGGGGGATGCTTGCTATTTGGGGATCGATGCTTGAATGCTGTCTGAGGATGCTTGCTGTCTTGGGATGTTTTGTTTTTAGAGGGAATGTCTGTTGTTGTTTTTTGAAGGTTTTATTTCGCTGTCTATTTGTTATTTGTAAAGAACAAGGATTCTATCCAGATGTCCCCCATCGGGGGGCGAAGATTGCTAGTCCAATATACTAAAAATTTAATTTAAAATTATAATCTATAATAATTTTAGGCCTATGCTATAGGCCTATGAATGCTAATTTAGAATAAAATAGAATAACAATTTTTTAATAAAAAATTGCAAAATTAAATTATAATAATAACAAAGATAAGGTCTTTGCCTTTTAAGTTTTTTTATCTATTGAAATTAGGCAAGCTGCATTTGTTTAGTATTATAAAGGCCTAGTATTATAAATTATAATTTAGGTTAATTTTTTTTTAAAATTTTACCATTTGCTTATATAATTTAACCTAGATAACTAGGTTTTTGCAAAAAAGTGCAAAATTGCACCTTGTGCCTCATTTTAAGCCTGTGCAATTTTAGGTCTTAAAGTGCAATTTCTCTTACTTTAGAAAGGCAAGAAAGCTGGGAATATAGACGTACCTATTATTCTAAATACATTTTTATATATAGGTTATAACTTATACAATTTGAATTGATATATTAATTATTACAAGCTAATTTCATATTTTTAAGCCTAAAGGGTAAAGTAGAAAGCAAGATTGCACCTACTTTTTTAATTTCAAGGTACAATTTTAAAATTCAGGGTGTATTAACTGTATACTCAGACTATCTATTGCAATTTTAGAATTTTTTGATGCTGTATTGCAGCTAGAGTTAAGGCAGATAATATTGCAGTGCAGTGCAATTTTGGGTAAACAGCAAGAGTAACTGATTGTCTTATTAAAAAGGCTAAGCCTATTACAATTTATAAATAGTATAGAGTCTATAACTTTAATTATACTTAGCATCTTTTTATTTTTTATTTCCAATCAATTTGAATTATATTTTTGTTTTTTCAAAACAATTTAAAAAAAGCATAATGATTGTTCCTTAGAATTTACTTCATAGCTTAAGCATATATATTTATAGTTTAGTTTGTTTATCCTAATTTTATTAATAAACTATAAACTAATAATTGTTTCTAGATACCTTGCCTTGACTTAAAAGGTCTAGTAACATTATCATAATCAGTACTAAGGTAATTCTAGGGCCTGTCTTTTTTAGTACTTCTTAAGCATATTAAAATATATAAATGCTATGCATAGGCACATATTACAAGGGGTATCCCAGAAGTAGTATCACCTTTGCTTGCTTCTACAAGTAGGGCCTATTAATATGTTTAAAAAGTCATATGCCTTAAAAGGTAGCAGCTTATTTTAGCTTTCATGCCAAGAAAGTCTGATTTTTATAAGTGCTTCTTGCTGTAAGCAGCATGCATTTGTTCATATACCCTTGGCTATAGAAATACACACCATATAGTGCTTCTATGCTTACTTAAAAGAAAACCACAAATAGAGCTAATCAAGCACAAAGTTTCAAGACAGCAGCTGCAAGATTTGTTCCTATCATGGACCCTAATATTCACTCTATAAAAAGGCAGAGACATGCAATTTTTTTTACTTTGGAGTCTTAGTCAAAAATGCCCTGAAATTCACAAAACCTGACCTTGGCATTGGGACCATGAATGTGGGTCAAAAACCTCTGCGGTTCAAAAACAAAAACCTAACCTGCATTCACAATTGAATATATATAATAGAATAAAACTTAATCTTGCCTTAAAATTTCTACATTTTTATTTTAGGCAAAAATTCAATCCTAAAAAAGAGGACAATATGTCTTAACGTAAAATATCTATAGGCAATATATAAGTAATTTGGGAATTGGAAATTAAACCTGCAATCTTTTAGCTATGAGTTGAACACTCTTACCACTAGGCTAAAACCTCCTAACAACTTTATCCTGTCATTTTATTTGTTTATTTCCATCTTTAGACTGAATCTTAGAATCTTAGACTTTAGCTTAGTGCAATAGCCTTTAGGAATTATTAGAAAATATGAAACTGTTCATATTGATAGTTAATCAATGTCATTAACTGTTTTATGGAAATTTGATATTTTTGTCGCACTAATTAAAGTTTGCATTATATTGTTATTTCAGTAAAAGTTAAGCAACAATTGCTGCAATGCAAGCTCCAGTCCTATTGCTGATTGCTTTCCTAGGTGCTACTCAGGCATTTTACATTCCTGGAATAGCCCCTGTGGAATTTTCCAAAGATGATCATGTTGAAGTTAAGGTAAGCACTAAAATATTATTACTAAATCAACAGTTTTATCAGTCAGTTTTTGCTACCAACTCCATGTGCTTCAGTGACCTACTAAACCCCAGTCCTTCAACTTCTACTAATCCTAAGCACGCTAAAGTGCATTGCAAACAAACTACATAGAAGTATCCCACCCTCTCGCATCGCAGGCGGTGAAGCTGACTAGCGTGAAGACCCAGCTGCCCTACGAATACTACTCGATGCCGTTCTGCACTCCGGAAAAGGGCTTCGAGTACAAAGCTGAAAATCTTGGCGAAATTCTCAAAGGCGACCGCATAGTGAACACGCCCTACGTATTGAAGGCTGGCAGGGATGAAAAATGTCGCAAGTTATGCGAGGTGCCGCTGCAACCTGAGCAGGCCACTATGCTCACTGACCGGATCCACAATAAGTACACTGTGCACTTGATGGCCGACAATCTGCCAGTGGCCACCAAGTTCAAGATGCTGGGCACAGGGGAGACTCAATACGAACTTGGCTACAGACTCGGCTACGAGCTGAAGGACAAGGCCCAGCTGTTTGTGCACAATCACCTCAAGTTTATTGTCAGTTACAATCTGGACGAGCATCAGATGTATCGAATTGTTGGCTTCGAAGTTGAGCCGTCTTCAATCAAAGCCAGCCAAGTTAGCTTCGATCGCAGTTCCGGCGTCGATCGGTGCGTCTTCAAGGAGGAGGCCGGCAGCCGGTTGGAGCCTCAGCAGGTCACTAACACTCTGGATAAGGTCGTGTACACCTACGAAGTTGTCTGGCGCCCGTCTAAGGTGCCCTGGTCCAGCCGTTGGGATATCTACCTGACTATGCAAGACTTCCAGATTCACTGGTTCTCCATCATCAATTCGATTGTTATTATCTTCTTCCTAGCCGGCGTTGTCACCATGATCATGGTGCGCACCCTTCGCCGTGACATTGCCAAATACAATCGAGACGACGACCTGGAGGAGACGCTAGAAGAGACAGGCTGGAAGCTTGTCCACGGCGACGTTTTCCGCCCGCCCAGACGGGCCCGCCTGTTGATCGCCCTGCTGGGCTCCGGCGTCCAGCTGTTCATGATGTTTCTGTCCACCATCTGCCTGGCCGCGCTGGGCATGCTGAGCCCGGCTAGCCGGGGCAGCCTGATGACCGCGGCCACATTCTTCTACGTGTTCTCCGGCCTGGTGTCCGGCTATTTCTCGGCCAGGATGTACAAGACAATGAAAGGTGTACAATGGAAATCTGCCGCCCTGCTAACTGGCCTGCTACTGCCGGCTATTGTGCTTGGCACCGGATTCTTTATTAACTTCTTTGTATGGGCCAAGGCCTCGTCTGGAGCTGTGCCATTTGGCACCATGGTAGCTCTGCTGGCCCTGTGGCTGTGCGTGTCCGTCCCGCTGGTCATGGCCGGCTCGTTCTTCGGCTTCCGCAAGCAGCCGTACGAGCACCCGGTTCGAACCAATCAGATCCCGCGCGCTGTGCCAGATCAGAAATGGTACAGCAACGTGCTTATCTCCATCCTAATCACCGGGATTCTACCGTTTGGCGCCGTGTTTATTGAACTGTTCTTCATCCTGACCGCTATCTGGGAGAAGCAGTTCTATTATCTATTTGGTTTCCTGCTGGCCGTATTCATTATCCTCATTATTAGCTGCGCGCAGATCTCCGTTGTCATGACCTATTTTCAGCTATGCTCAGAGGTTTGTAAACCCCACTTGTTCTTATCAACAGTCTATGTAAACTAGCGAATGCGAATAACTTCATTAACTATATGTATTGTTTCTTTAATTGCAGGATTATCATTGGTGGTGGCGCTCGTTTATCATCTCGGGCGGCTGCGCCTTCTACGTTCTGGTCTATTCTATCTTCTATTTTGTGACCAAGGTGAGATGGCGTTTCGTGGCTGGGGTTGAAATACATGCTTAAAATAATAAAAGTAACAGTAAAGACTTATGGCAATACACCCTTCTACATTATCCTTTTCAGTTTACACTGCTACATGCTACTCTCACAGATGTTTAAACTGGGATACCCCTGCCCTCCTTGATCCTCCTGAGCCTCCCAAACCTCCCTGAGCCTCCCAAACCCTCAGTTGCTGGGCCAGCCTCCCAGATCCTCAGTTGCTGAGCCAGCCTCCCAGATCAGTTGCTGGGCCAGCCTCCCAGATCCTCAGTTGCTGGGCCAGCCTCCCAGATCCAGATCCTATGTTATTGGGCCCCTCCCAGTGTCAGTTGCTGGGCCAGCCTCCCAGAGTGTCAGTTGCTGGGCCAGCCTCCCAGATCCTCAGTTGCTGGGCATCATCCCGGGTCCTCAATTGCTGGGCATCCATCCTAGATCCTCAGTCTGAACAAGCACTCATTGGTTGATTTTCCTTACCTAACACCTTTCAGCTGAGCCTCACAGACTTTGTATCCGTGATCCTCTACTTCGGCTACTCCATGCTGATGGTGATTGTGTTCTGGATCTTTACCGGCACAGTCGGCTTCTACGCCTCCTATTGGTTTGTCCGTCGAATCTACGGCGCGATCAAGATCGACTGAAACAGTAGACTAGGAAGACGCGGGACCTGATCCCCCCTGTCTAATATGTGACGAACAATATTTGCCTGAATGTGAATCAACTATATTTATTTATAGAAGTAGTTATTGGTGAATCATTGTCCTTTTGTTTATCAAACTATATTGTTAAAAAAACAACAGAAAACTTTTGTGTGAGGTAGATTGTTAATTTTTTTTCTATTGTAACTTGCTGCTAATTTTCGTTGTCTGTTTTTTGCTTCTGTTTCTGGCAAAATTGAAAGAAATTTCTGTCTCTAATCTATTGCCTTCTGTGTTTTTTGCTTACGTTTTTTATTAGTGAGTAGTATGGCGATCTGGTTGTTTGTTTACTTTGTGCTTTTTTATTTAAAAAGCCAGTCAGTACCACAGTTGCAGTGAACTAATATCTTGCTTTGTGTTAATACACCTTTTCACTTTAGTTAGTTTAATAGTAGACTATGCTATTGTTCAGTTTTTTGTGTAACAATATCCGTTTATATAAGTTTCTTTAGTTAGTATTTCCCTATGACAGTACCATAGGTGATTTAATCATAACTTGGAAATGTTAATAATTAATGTCGATTTACTTGTACATTATCTATTATTATATCTGTCGTCGGATGGCTTGTAATCGTTTGCTTTATTTTTATTTAAAGATTATCTGTACTCGTAGTATTCCAGACGATAGTATACACTCAGTAACGTGTCAAAGTTCATGAGGAACTGACATTGACAGGTTTAATCCAACTGTGACTTTGGGTTGATATCTGAGACAAGTTGGCCGCTGGTTTCTGGCATAGATAGATGGGCCATTCAGCACATTTGCGTGTAAGCTACTTTCAGTTCAGTAGTAAGTTAAACTGAAGCATTTTAATGTATTTTAAAAGCGAAGGCTCATTTATTGGCTCTTACCCCCCACTTAAACCCTCCGACCGCGCCTTTCCACCCTACCCCCTTCGCCCCGCCCCAATTTTAATTGCCTTTCTCGGAATTCCAACCTAAAGCGGCCATGTACATTTCAGTGGACTGGCTAATGTACATTATTGCTGAACCAATTAGCAAGCTGTTTACGCCTGCAAGCTTGGGCTTCTAAACTTATCAAAGTCATTTCAGCTGGCTTTATTTTTTATAAAATTAGCTTATGTATTCTTCTTTGCTACTGAACTGAAAGTAGAAAGCTGGTTTACTAAGTATGTATGTCTGAGTAGTGGCCCATCCAGTTATTTTAGTATCTGTGGCTTCTGGCTGAAAACTTTAACATGTTGCTCTGTGTATTCACTATTATATATTTGACTACTATTGTTTAATTTTCAAATCAAGTCAATAGTAGATTTCTATCTCTCTTTTTAAATGGAAAACTCAAACCCATTCCACCCCGAAATGATATCGTTTGTTTTTTTGTTTTTATGCCTTACAAATACTGAGGCAAGTCTGTTTCGACTTCTGCTTCTGGAAGACTATACAGAGCTCAGTTCTAACAAATTGGTACGATTAGAATTTTTTCTCAATTATGTTAATTTGAATTTTTGTTTTGTCATTGCCTGCCAATTTGCACTCGTAGCTCGAACACAATTGCGCATGTACGTACTTTATCTAGCTGGCAACAAAAAATTTGCTGTGGATATCAAATTTTAGAATTTTGCTATAATACTAATAGTAGGCTTATAGAAGTTATCTATGAAAAAGACCTCTGTAGCAGGGAGAGTCCTTGCGTGTCCAACGAAAATACTACTGTATCCACATGTGAAGCCACCGTATCCATATGGGAAGCCACTGTATCCACGTGGGAATCCATATGGGAAGCCACTGTATCCACGTGGGAATCCATATGGGAAGCCACTGTATCCACGTGGGAATCCATATGGGAAGCCACTATATCCACGTGGGATTCCATATGGGAAGCCACTGTATCCACGTGGGAATCCATATGGGAAGCCACTGTATCCTCGTGGGAATCCATATGGGAAGCCACTGTATTCACGTGGGAATCCATATGGGAAGCCACTGTATTCATGTGGGAATCCATATGGGAAGCCACTATTCACGTGGGAATCCATGTGGAGAGCCAATGTATCCATGCAAACTATGCTGCTGTAATAGGCTGCACATCGCACTCCCTCTCCAATTAGACAGTTTAATACTCTGTGTGCACTCTTTCTGTTTTGCTTTTGCGTTCGTCTTATACAGCATGTGCCCTTCGCCCTCCCCGAATCCTAGGCTTATAACTGCATCTTTGTTGGCATGTCAGACCTGTCTGCTCGGCAAGGTGAATTGCGCAGTAGGAGTTTTAGCTTTAACAGTACGAATATGTAACTATATATATGCGTTAGGGAATTTGGGTCTCCATATTTTTTATTCTTTATGAGTATACAGTGTATATCTATCTCCCCCTTTGTCAGAAAGTTTTGTCTCTTGCTTTCACACGTATGCGTTCACCGTCATCTCTCTCTCTCTCTCTCTCTCTCTCTCTCTCTCTCTCTCTATCCAACTATTTGGTGGTCTGCAAAAATATCTTTATAATAATGAACCGCGAGGGTTTGTCATGTCCTTAATAAGCTTATGTTTTAAACAAATGCATACATAAGCTATGATCACTATTTATCCTACTCTAATTTGCATTCTTTTTCATTATTTATTTTTGGTTTCGTGTGATGGCCTCTAAAGTGGAAGCCTCTATCCATAGTGGAAGCCTCAATATCCGTAGTGGAAACCTCAATATCCATAGTGGAAACGTCAATATCCATAATGGAAACCTGAATATCCATAGTGGAAACCTCAATATCCATAGTGGAAGCCTCAATATCCATAGTGGAAGCCTCAATATCCATAGTGGAAGCCTCAATATCCATAGTGGAAGCCTCAATATCCATAGTGGAAGCCTCAATATCCATAGTGGAAGCCTCAATATCCATAGTGGAAGCCTCAATATCCATAGTGGAAGCCTCAATATCCATAGTGGAAGCCTCAATATCCATAGTGGAAGCCTCAATATCCATAGTGGAAGCCTCAATATCCATAGTGGAAGCCTCAATATCCATAGTGGAAGCCTCAATATCCATAGTGGAAGCCTCAATATCCATAGTGGAACCCTCAATATCCAAAGTGGAAGCCTCAATATCCATAGTGGAAGCCTCAATATCCATAGTGGAAGCCTCAATATCCATAGTGGAAGCCTCAATATCCATAGTGGAAGCCTCAATATCCATAGTGGAAGCCTCAATATCCATAGTGGAAGCCTCAATATCCATAGTGGAAGCCTCAATATCCATAGTGGAAGCCTCAATATAGTGTAAGCCTCTGTAAGCTATGGTAGATACGTACTACTATTTGACATACTACTACTTTTCCCTTTGCAGCGGCGCGCCCACATCCAACAATGAGCAGCATCGGAACAGGTTACGATTTGGACGTATCAGAGTACAGCCCCGAGGGCAAGCTATTCCAGGTCGAGTACGCGCACAAGGCTGTTGAATCCAGCGGCACCGCTGTCGGCATCTGCTGTCGGGATGGTGTCGTATTAGCCGTTGAAAATATTGTCACGTCGAAGCTGTACGAGACTAATTGCAATCGGCGCGTGTTCCACATCGATAGGCACATCGGCATGGCCGCCTCCGGCCTGCTGCCCGACGCCAGGGCCGTTGCTAGGCACGCTCGCGAGGAGGCTGCCGATTATCGACAGGTAAGCCGGGTTATTTAGGAGCTTTAGAATCCGGCTGAATACCTAGAATTAACCAGTAATCATAAGGGAGATCTCTGGAAATATTCCTGCTAGAAATCCTCCAGGAATACAAGGAATCTTCGGGTAGTCTGTTAGCACTTAGGAAATCTGGGGAAATTTCTTGAAAGCTGGGGAATCTTTTGAGAAAAAAAGGACTTTTAAAAAGATCCGGAGGAAGGAGATCCGGAGGGAGATCCGGGGAATCCACAGGAGATCCGGGAGAATCCTCAGGAGACCCGGGAAATCCGCAAGAGATCTGACAGAATCCTCAGGTGATCCGGGAAATCTTCGGGAGATCCGGGGAATCCTTAGGAAATTCTTGGGAGATCCGGGGGCTCGTTAAGATTTCCAAAGGAATTGCTACCCCCCAATAAATCTTAAAATGTCGTCTTAGTCAGTAAGAATATTAAGTAAAAATCTATGTATCATTTGCTAGGCTATTAACTACTACTAAGAAGTAGTTGAAGCAGATATTATTTTACCAACACCACACCAATAAACAACAATGTGTTATTCGCAGTCGCACGGTGAGCCGATGCCGCTATCGGAGCTGGCCAGCCGGGTCAGCAATCTGATGCACGCCTACACCATGTACAGCGCCGTTAGACCGTTCGGCTGCGGCGTCCTGCTGGCCGCCTTCGAGAACGGCCGGCCCCAGCTGTACGGAGTCGAACCGTCTGGCGTGTACTATAGTTACCATGGCTACGCTATTGGCAAGGCCAAGCAGAACGCTCGCACAGAGATTGAGAAACTAAAACTAGCCGAGTTGTCTGCCGCCAACGGGGTGAAAGAGGCCGCTAAAATTATTTACTCGTGCCACGACGAGGTCAAGGATAAATATTTCGAATTGGATTTGTCCTTGACCTCGGCCGAGACGGCCGGTCGTCACGTGATAGTTACTGGGGAACAATGGACCGAGGCCAGTAACTATGCCAAGGCCGCACTGGAGGAGCACGACTCCGATGACGATGTTTGAGCCTAGCCCGGTACTAATGAGTGACTTGAAAACTTATTACTATTATATGATGCTGTTTCAATGTGCTATTGCGGGTAGGGAAGCACTTGGCAAGTTGAATTCTGTGTGCGTTTTGTTTATCCCGAATCTTCATCGGTTGGCAATAGGTTAAATAAGGTCAAATTAATAAATAAACCGCTGTTTATATCCAGAGTCTACTGCTTACACCAGTGTCGACTTATGTTTCTGTAACAGGCTTCTACGTTCTCCTAATTTCCAAACTAGCCGTCTTTAATATAAGATCATTATTCCTAAAAATATAATTAATGATCCAACAAGTTAGGGAGTATGAAAAAATACTAATGCAGCAATGGACGCCCTAGCTCCTGTTTTTAAAAAAAATATAAACTGCACTCACGATTGGATTTGTTTTGTTATTTTTGTGTATACTAAACAAAATTAAAAAGTCAGATGCTAAAATAACTACATGTAGATGGGCCACTCTGGCATATTTACTTAGTAAAACAGCTTTCTACTTTCAGTTCAGTAGCAATGAAGAATACATAGGCTATTTTGTAAATATAAAGCCAGCTGAAACGACAATGATTAGCAACAATGTACATTGGCCAGTCCACTGAGCTGAAATGTACATGGCAGCTTTAGGCTGGAGTTCCGAGAAAGGCAATAAAAATTAGGGCGGGGCGAACGGGGAGTGTGGAAAGGGGCTGTTGGAGGGTTTAGGCTGGGGGGACGGGGGTAAGAGCCAATAAATGAGCCTTTGCTTTAAAAGTAATTAAAACAGCTTCAGTTTAACTTACTACTGAACCGAAAGTAGCTTACACGCAAATTTGCTGAGTGGCCCATCTGGTTTTTAGTAGCTGTGGTATTGAGTTTTGAGTGACGCAACTTGCACCACGCGACGCAGCGTTGGGCTGGGTGAGGAAGAGATTTGGAAGAGCGGGGGGCGAAGATTGAATGGATTGAAGCTTCCGCCCGGTTTTCATTTTGTTTCAAGCATTTTCTACACTAAGATGGTTGGCCAGGTGATAGACGCTGGTCAAAAGACACTGCTCACTGGGGCAAAAGGTGGCGACTTTTCAATGTTGCTGAGTATACATAGCCCCCACAGCCCAGCTCAGACAAAATGGAACAATTGGATCTCGTAGTTTCATTGAATCTCTCTCGATTGATTCGTTATTTTGTGACCAATTGACCAATGAGCAGCTCAGCGGTAGACCCGTCTGAATCCTCTCACGCCACGACCCCTGGTTCGATTCCGTGCGCAGCCACATTCGGGGCTCGTGTGCACGAAAATTGGCTTGTAGGGATCGGGGGGGGGGGGTGTCGTGCGATTCACACCCCACGAGAGCCGGCCTTCAAGGCGCAGAAAGTGTACATAACATGCCTTGCCGATTAGAAGGTCAGGGCCGCTGTACACCCTGTGTGAGCGTGTGTACACAGTATTGGCGCGCTTGTACCATGTGCTTAGGAGTCAGCGGAGAATGGGCAGAACTGACTCGGCGCTGCATGGTTGCAGGAAGATGTCGCAGAAGGCGTTGCGCCAAGATGTCCGCACGCCTCCGGCAATGATTTATATTTTTAAAACCGCCAACTGAACGTTGCCAGAGCACCACCGACACTCCAGCTGCTCCCCGCTTACTGTAAGCTCCTTGCCTCCAACTAGGCCAAGATCGACCCGATCATGGCTTACTCATGTCCTCTGATCTGACTGCTGACTTTTCTGGCTCTCTAGACCAGCTGAAGAAAGTCAGATCGAGCGTTTACTGAGAAGGCGTTTCTTGACTCCATGGACTCGTCCCGCCCTCAATCCGGCCATTTAATTCCAGCTGCGCACGCAGCGATCTTCGGTTTCGCGGGCTGAGGCTCGGAGCAGCTTCATCTGACCAGAGCGCCACAGAGGCAGCAAACTATAGGAACTATGGAACTAAGAAAAATAAGGATACTAAGGAACAAAGGGAAATAAGAAACAAAGGAACTACCTCGTAAAGATGCTAACAAACTAGTAAGAAAGTAGGAAATTAAGAAACTAAGGAACCAGGGGAACTAAGGGACTAAGAAACCTGGGAAACTAAGGAAAGTAAGAAACTGAGGAAGAGACTTGGGAAACTAAGGAAAGTAAGAAACTGAGGAGCTAAGAGACTTATTTCGGCCCTCGGCCTTGGTTTAGGGGGGTGTACCTGGAGTGAGTGCGTACTCTGGACTGCAGTGTGGCTAGAACGGGACTTGAGCCCCCCGGTCGTACCCGCCCTGCAGGAAAGAATGACCATTCACGAAGGTGTACGGTAGAGCCTAGTTGACGCCAGCCCTGAGGCTGTGCCCCGGGAAGCAGGTAGTAAGTAGCCTGCTAGTAGGGTTCAGGTGCTCCTCCGTCCTGTTTTTATCCCCAGTTTTATCTGTTTTATCTTAATGTAAGGCCTTTGACTGCCGCTCCAATATTCCGGAGTTATGAGCTCTGCCCTCCCTGCCCGGTCCATCCTGCGCTGTCCTTGGTCCATCTGCTGGCTCCTCTGGTTGTCTCCCTGCCTAAGTGTCTCTGGCTCTCATCCTGACAGTGGATTGGTGTCCTGGGTTGAATGTTCGTCCCGAATCGGGGATACCGGCTGAGTCCGGGTCCTCTTGCTCCTCGTGCCCCTTCCCGACCCCTTGGCCTGGCCTCCATTATTGAGCTGGATAGGCGATACCCTTGGGTTTGTAGCCGGTAGACGGTCTTCCTGCCTGGAGTCTCGCCCTCGGAAACAAGCCTTCCAGACTCGCTCCAATAATTAAGCCATTTTCCGTAGACTTCGGGATTTCCCCGCTCTCGGACCGCTTTCAGTAGTAACCCAAGCTTTTTTCTCTAATTCCAATTTTTTCTGCGCACTCCCGAGGACTTGTCTGCTGGGTGGTGGCCTGGGTGAACTCGGTCCTAGCACCGTCCCTGATTCCACTTTTTGGGTTGGCGGTGTCTTATACCGTAGGTTTGGGCTAGTAGCACCAATTCACTAGGTTCTCACCAGAGTCCTGAGCTCTGGTCCCAATCGTGGCCTCTCGGGCTAACATGCCCCTGGCAGTATGGCCCACAGTCAGATCCCTGCGGTAGAGCCCCCTTTCGGGCTGATCCGCGGTAAGCCCCTGGCTTTCCACCCCCGTTTAACAACAACAAAGATGCTAACAAACTAGTAAGAAAGTAGGAAATTAAGAAACTAAGGAGCCAAGGAAACTAAGGAACTAAGAAAGCTAATAAACTAAAAAAACTATAGGAACCAGGGGAACTAAGAGACTTGGGGAAACTAAGGAAAGTAAGAAACTGGGGAACCAGGGAAACTATAAGGAACTAAGGACTGAAGAACAGGCAAAGCTAACAGACCAAGTATCTGTATAGCTCTACCGAGTGCAGCAACATTTCTTCATTTAGGTGGCTGCTTTTAGCTACGAGTTCGTTGCTAGCAATTAATTTCTGCTATTTATAGACACCATTTACGGCTGCTTTTTCGGATAACAGGTTGGCTATCCTTCAATAGGAGCCGTGTGTGACAAACAGAGTTGTCCTTCAGCGGGAAGCCCTCTGTACATGTAAATCTATTCTCAAGTGAATCAGGGACTTCGTGCTTACCTAAGAGGCTGTATAGTCATGAAAAAAACAACAATTTATTATCGCTGAAAAGACATCAATTCTAGATAATAGCTGCTTAACGAGAGTTGGCTCAGCTCATTTCTTAATCACCTATTTATTGCTCTTGCTAATTTGATTATACGATTTAAGCTTAGCTTTATAATCTATTTTGATTCCAAGATTGTTTTGCAGATGTGCCATTGGAACATCTGAAATATTTCCCAATGCATTTTTTATCTTGCAATCCTCCTTTGGGGGTTCGGCAGCTAGTTAAAGTTAACAAACTCTGAATTATTTATTAAGCACTGACTGGAGGATTCCTAATCTATAATCTAATCTTATAGATCGATCCGATTCGAAAACTCGAAATTTTATAAGCTCGAACCAGCTTAATACCCCGACGATCCTTTGAAGCAGAGGTTCGACGAATTTTTTTACCCTAGGGAACAATTTCATGAAGCACTGCTAACTAGCAGTAGGGTTATGACATAGACAAACATAGATGAGAGGGCTCAAATATCCAGAGCTCCTTGACATAGGGCCAGTGAAGCGGCTTTTCGTGACTTCGAATTGTCTTTGAAAGACTGCTGTTTCTCAGAATTCTAGCGTCGCTGACTCTGCCCGGCGGCCATGAAGCGTTGCAATAGTAAAATTTGATTACCTGGGCCGTTTACGAGAGGGAAGTTCAATGAATCAACGAGATTGAACGTTTCTGGATTCATTCGGAAGCGCTGCTTGAAGTCACGCGATCTTTGAACTCTCCCGGCTGACGATTATCGACCGAGAGATCAGCTACTCGAAGCGCGTCGAAGAGTGGAATCTGCATTCTTATAGCCGCCTCTCGTGGATGTTAAACTTTAACAGTTACAGTTTGCGTCCTTTTAGAAGAGCTGCTACGCTCATGAAACTGCGAACTGGCAGTCTGCTAAAAATCAAGCCTTTCGACCATAAACATCGTTCAGAATCTCTCTCCTCTCTCCTCTATTCCTTCGGATAGGGGGGAATAGAGGAGAGAGAAAAGAGGGAATAGAGGAGAGAGAAGAGGAAAGAGAAGATCAGAGATGAAATGAGAGTTGAAAGGAGAGGTTAGAGGAAAGAAGATGAGAGGGGAGCTGGAAAGAGAGGTAGAGAGAGAGAGGTAGAAAGAGAAAGAGAGAGAGAGAGAGAGCGAGAGAGGGAGAGAGAGAGGAGGGCACCTCCAATCCCAGGCACCGACACGGTAGAAAGGACTGAAGAAGGTCAATTTAGTTGAATTGCCGATATTTCGAATTAGGTAAATTCTTCGTCAGGGCTGTAAGAGGATCAGAGATGAAATGAGAGATGAAAAAAGATGAGAGGGGAGCTGGAGAGAGAGAGAGGGGTAGTGAGAGAGGTAGTGAAAGAGGGAGAGAGAGAGAGGTAGAGAGAGAGAGAGAGAGAGAGAGAGAGAGAGAGAGAGAGAGAGAGAGAGAGAGAGAGAGAGAGAGAGAGAGAGAGAGGAGAGAGGCGAGAAGAGAGAGAAGAGAGCTGAGAAGAGAAACAAATCTTAAGCGGGCCGGATTTCTATTGTGAAGTTTTAAATGACCCGAGGGCCGGATGCTTTTATGCATCGCATTGCAGATCAATAAATTTATAAAACACAACTTCCAGCAGTTTATTTGTGTATAGTAGTTTAAATCGATAGATTTAAATGATCTTTATTTTTATATAGGTTAATGTTCGTACAAATTTGCCTGCGTTAATAATCACAATCTAGTTCTAGCTCGTATGCTCATTAGCCGCTTGTTTCTTGTTACAGTTTTAATGTCATTCCAGCTGTCCAGCGAGTCAATTGGTCTTTTTCGGCCTTTTGCTCAGCGGCCAACTCTGAAATGTTTAAAATTGTGTTTGGTTGGAATTGAGTGTCTATATATAGATTTAGCGACACTAGAAAATGATTGAATTTAAGCAATAAAATTCTCACCTGAAATCGCTTGGGTTGTACGTGTTGGGCTTCAGCGAGGCCAGCAGAGCTTTGTACATTTTGTTCTTATTGTCCGAGCGCCGCTGAACGTAGTTGGGACTCCAGCTGTAGGCGTTGCCGAAGAATCCGGCCGGATCGCCAGCCAGCAGGAACGACGCAGGGCGCGGACGGGTCGACAAAGATCGCAGCAGCTCGGATGGCTCAGAGATGCGCATTGTGGAGCAGCTGGTGCTGAGCAGCAGCGTCATAGCTAGCAAAGCCATGGACACGTTGATGATTGCAAATCGCATTGTGCTGCTGGATGCTGGCTAGTAGAGAATTATCGATCCTAGAGACTAAAAAATCTTTTCGAGTGCAGGTTAGTCGAGTGCAACTATAGTTTCTTGGCGCAACTTCTGTACTGCTGGGTGCTAGGAGGTATTTATACCCATGTCGCATGCAGAGCAATAGACAAACATCGAACGGACCAACGGGATCTGATTGGTTCAGCAACGTGAAGTTCCTCAAATACTCGTACAAATTCAGTGTATGGATTCGAATCAACAAAGATGAATACACGTGTGCTTGGGCCAGTCTACATGTTCTCGATTTAATTAATGCATATAAAACTTATAAAAACTTTAGCTTTACATGTGCATGTATATAGTAGTATGCATTATTTTCGATTTCGTTATAAAAATGATTAACTACCGGTATGGCGGGGGCGCAAGCGCCGTGATTAGACCGCGGTGACCAGCGAGGCCCCTATCGCAACCCCAAGGTAAAATAATTCATACAAGGCTTGTGCGCCTAGCCCCCGCCAGTAGTCGGCAGGTTCACAGAGGAGGTCCGGGTGGACAGCTCGTCCATCCGCTGGGGGTGATCGAGGTGTTTGTGCCGCGCCTTCCTTTTGAGAAGTACATGTAGGACAGAAGGTGATGTGATGCTCCGCGGTCTCATCTTCTAGCTACAGAAAGGACAGGTGGGAACCGTTTTGCAACGAGATGTCTCTGGAAGAATCCTTGGCCGGTTAGGGCCATCACATCTGCCTCGCGGATACATACTGACTCTGATATAACTACATTATAATCGTCATCTAGTTTCTCAGCTATCTCTGCTTTAACTGTGTTATCTTAAGCTTTTTGTTGTCTGAAAATGATGGCCTAATTTTTGTTAAGATGACCACCTAAATTTAACATTATATTTTTCGTGGAAACTGACGTAAAAATGCGACTTGTTGAATGAATTGAATTGAATGTCAGATGAATAAGTAGTTAGCCGTTAGGCATTGCCGCGCATGAATTTAAGTACTTTGCTATTTGAAGCCAAAATATAATATATATCTACTCTCGCCGTTTGCTAAAAAATTGTTTCAAATAAAATCTCTGTTTTTACCTTACTTTTAGCAATAGCAATTAGCATTTCTTGAATGGGTTTTGGCATTTCAAAAAAATAATGGTTGCGGAATTTCCTGTTGCTAAACTTCTGTACCTTGCTGTTCGACAGCTTGGAAAACCAATAGCCAATTTCTTGAAGGAACGAGCAAAATCGAGCTCATTCTTTCGGAATTACATTTGTATACCACCTGCACAGTGTAAGTATGACCTTTAAAATCTGCTTTGAATTTGACTAAGCAATATATGCAGTATGCCTGTTAATAGAAATCTAATTAGGCCTAGTGATTATTAGTGATTGTGATGAATATTCGAGAGTAAAAAGAACACATAAAAACACATAATAATTAGTGATGAACACATAGAACCTTGATTATGATCAATGACAAACTGGGCCACTGTCCAATATTTGATCTTATGACTTATATTTTTTCTCAAATGGATGGTAGTAGTATAATAATCACATGTAACTAATAAGCCAACAAAGTAACAAATCAGGTTGGGATGGCTTTGGAGATTATGATCTTATAGGATAATACTTAGATTAGGTGCAATTCTAGATCTAGCAAATAACATTCATTAATAATGCATGTAATAATGAACTTGTTTGCAGTAAGACTAATAGCCAAGCTCCCAAGAACTGTCCCTCCAAAGCCATATAATTAAAAATGTTAAATAAGGTATTGCCAACCCAATAAAACAAAGTATTGCTAACCATTATCAGTATACATAAAAATACAACCTAATACATATTAAATACACAAATTACCAAAATATTGAAATAACCAAAATAAAATACACAGTAAATATTAACAGTGAATATCAACCAAAGAACTAAGGAAACAAAGGAACTGTCAATGTCATAGCTTAACAACCATAGCTAAAGGGGGGATAGCTATCTTTCCTTGGGCAAAGATTGCAAAGAGACCAAGCAAATTTTGGCAAATTTTGGAAAAGGGGCAAACAATGATAGTTTTATTGTTGTTTGCCCTTTTCTTTTGATCTATACTAAGGAATAAAATCCTAGAATCTTGGTATACTTGCACAAACATACTAAAAAGATATATATGCTAAAAAAATTAAGCCACTTTTTACTTTATTGGAGGCATTTTCTTTATTGGTTTTTTTCAAAAAAAAGTTATATGAAGCTTAAACTTCTTAAAAGTATATATATTGTTAAATATTTAAAATATCATTTAATAGTATATTAATTTTCTTATTTATTTAATGTATTTAATGTACACATGTCTTAATTCTTGTTCTTCAACAACTGGCTTTCTACATGGGGTTTGATTTTTGACAAACTAGAAATTTCATATCTGAATATCTACAAGCATTCCAATTTTAACTTTTGCATCCTCAGTGCACCACTGGTACGACACCCGGCTCAAGATGCAGGCACTGGGTCTTGGCAAACCAAAGGCTGTTACTAAGCTCAACCCGGAACAGGCTGTGGACACCGGGGCCACCATTCTTGGCGAGGCTGTCATCTACCTGATCGCCGCGGCCACCATTATTGCTGAATATCAGCGACAGTCGCGCAGAGACAGCGCCAAGGAGGAGCTGGCAAAACAGAGGGTGGAAGACTTGGTGAATTCGGTGCATGAGCTCACGATGATAGCTGAGACCAACGCTGCTCAGCTGAGAGAGCTGGAGCGGCGAATCCATGCTAAGAAGCGGTGAATTGATACAAATTTGCTATGTGTATTAGCAAGTCTGCTTTCTAGTGCTGGCCAATCTTGATATCAGCTCGTGCTCAAAGCTTATTCCATTCACCGCTTCAGCCATGGGATAATTTGACGAAACAGTGTCGTCTTGTCTCGAAGTACAGGATCTGGTTTACAGTAGAATTATGTGTGTGTAATTTGCCAAAGATTGATATCTGCAACACCGATAAAATTTAGTCACCACAAGTCCAATTAAAATTCACACAAAAAGTGCAAGTCCCGCTAAAGATCACGAAAAGTGCAAGTCCCGCTAAACATCACAAAAAGTGCAAGTCCCGCTAAAGACCACGAAAAGTGCAAGTCCCGCTAAACATCACGAAACGTGCAAGTCCCGCTAAAGACCACGAAACGTGCAAGTCCCGCTAAAATTTGCAAAAAAACTGCAAAATCCTGCAACCCCTGGCGACCCATTTGTCTCCCCATCCTATGTCTGCACTAATTAGCTGTCGCACTTACTTGAAGTATTTTTCATTTTGCTCTCTTGCGTTTCTACTAATAGTAGTGCGATTTTCTGCTAGCATATATTTTTCGATGCTTATTTGTCGAACTCTCTCAGAACTGTTGGTCGCGTAGCAATTGTAGCAATTAGTGTGAAATAGAATAATTGTAGAGTTACTGAGCAATGAGCATGTTGTAGTTGATTTTCTTGTAATTTGATTTTGGATAAAAATCACTAAGTCTAAATAAATTCGGATATTGCGAATTGACGAGCTCACACCAGGCCATGCTGTGGGCTCTGAGTTTGGCACTTTGTATTGGTCCAAATTTCGCAATATCCAGGTCTTCAAGTTTTTAAATTTGCTATTGCAATTTTTAAGTGGATTTTGCAAGGATTTGTCTTTCTTAGCTTTCATTTTACAAAACTTCTTGGCTGGAGGGATGTCGTGAGATTCCCACCCATGAGGGCCAGCCTCCAAGGTACATGCCTGAAGATTAGACAGTCAGGGCCGCTGTACACTATTTCTTCTGTCTTCTGACGAACACACTAGGAAATTTCACGACTTTAGTCTTCTGTGGCCTTGCTTCGTTCTCAACTCCTCGAATTTTAATGAATTGGGAAGAGTGGGGTCGGGGAAAGAATTTAATATCCTGCATCTGAGTTCCCACTCGGTCTTTCAGAGTTGAATTCTGAAATGCAATTTGGTTTTCTAATCTTTTTTGTCCAAGAGTTTCAGAAAAACTCTGTTTTTTGTTTGAACGCTCGCGGGAAATCTGGCGCTTCCAAATTCTGATTGTCACACCTGAGGCCCTCGCCGTCCATCTGTGGCAAATGAAGTTTTTCTTTTTTTCGATTAAATCCGGCACGAAAGCCCGGCCCTGAGATCATGCGCTCTGACCTCCCCAGAATTGAATTGCCATTCAGCCACTGCCGCCTCCTCCCCATTCAGTCCTGTTAATCTTCTCATTTGTGTTCGCCATCTGTTCCGAAGTCGTTTGAACTGGGCTAATAAAATTTCATCTCAGCCTTCCTGTTTTGAAGGACTCCTGGGACGGGATGGGAATGTGGACTCCCGGCCAAGGACTCCTGGCAGCTAAAATATATCTGGACTGGGAACAGGGTTCCAAGGCTGATCTTCAAATTTATTCTGTTCTCAAATTTAGCTTACATGTCAATTCTCGCTGCTGAAACTTTATACTAGATCATGTACTTTTTTACATTACTGGAAAATTTCCAATAAGTTTCCGGCTAAGTGCAGCCTTCCCCTCGATGCTAAACTAGACGTAAGCCATGAGCAGATGCTGCATGTGCTCATGATGTAGTACAGTACGCATGCAGGCACGAACTCGCACGCAAGCTCACAGGGTGTACATATGGAACATGGACAACAAACTGAAGGGCGCTGTCGCGTATTCTGTGGTGACACACAAGCTCTGGATGTGGTTTCACCATCAACAAATCCGGTCGAGAAAATCCCATTTGGTCTCCAGCTCGATTTCGAAGAAAGCCGAGCGCAGCGTCCTTCTACTTTAATAGCTATCCATATGTACAACCCTGTGAGCTTGCGTATGAGTTCGTGCCTGCGTACTGTGCTCAAGACTGAGCAGTCAACGGTCTCCAGCTCCAGCTCATTTTAGTCATATATATCTTTACGTGCTTTATCTGCAATTTTCAATATGGTTGCGTGAAACTGCTAGATCAGGTTCCAGTCCGGGTGTTGGTTATTTTAAGATCCTTGATCCTTGCCATGCGAGTTATTCACCCCCCCCCCCCTAAAGAAGACGCGAGTTCTCTGAGTTGCCATACGCGACCCCAGCCGTTTGTGCTTCATCCCATCCACTCCCTTCGTTCTCACACTGTCCTCTGCAAGCATTGAAGTATTCAGCTTTGCAATTGGCTGTTCCACGCGACACCTTCGGCCTATCCGCGCCTGCCTCCACTCCCGTCGGGCCGGCCGCTCGCCTTCTTCTCATCCCACCAGTTCCTTTCCGCGCTTCTCTTCCCAGCTGGCTCTTCGGAGACAAAGCCTTTTGAGAGAGAGTCGCAATTGCTTTCAGAAGCCGCTCTCACCACCAAGTTACTGTGCTGACTCCGCGAGATTTGCGCTACCGCCGGTGCGATCTGTCTAGAGGTGAGCCACACAGACGCACTGTTTGCATTTAATAAATTTTAATTAAATAAGCTTTGCTCTCCGTTTGGGTGGTCTCGAATATAGACAATCTTCTAGCGATGAAAGTTTGCTGATATCCGCCAGCATTTCAAAGCAGTGTTCTCAAATTAGCAGAAAATTTTGTCGATTAAAATGCCTTTCATATCCACCCATAGGCTGACTGCTGTTTACCGCATGGCTGCACCCAATAGTGCAGCTCTTTGGAAGCAATCGATGCTATTTTGTAGTCTCCATCCCCAGTAGTTGCCATGTGCAGCCGACAGCTTTGCACAGGGTTGGCGGGAGCATGGAGAAGGTACTCGCAGACTGCGGTGAACCCTAGCTTTATCTGACGCGAGATGCCAATCCAGTTGATGAGAAAGCCCGTTGTTATATTATCGCGCGCAAACCATGGAGACACAGATAGCCGGGTATTGGCAAACGACTGCGCGAATGAATGTTGTCACTGAGAGCGCGGGAGTTATGCTTATTAGATGAGGAGCGCTCACTGCTCTGCTCTAGGGAGTAGCTAAATTCTTTCTTCATCCTCCCATCCCAGTTTCCGTCAATTTTATTCTTTTTGTCTACTCAGCCAGCACTGCTCATCTACTGTAAAATGTTATTGTATATATTGCCTATAAGTTTTATTGCCTTCGACTGGGCAATTCAAGTGCCGCATCTGGGTAGCAGCTACAGTCGTGAACTTTTATTCATGACTCTATTTCAGTCATGGACAGCTGAAGCAGAGGGCCGCTGCGCTCGCAAACCGTGCAGATTTCGCTGCGAACTGCACTGGCGAGGTGGGAAGTTTCCAGTTCTTCAGCACTGAATTCCCAATTTCTTACCTGCTGGACTTCCGAATTGCAGATGCAGCCAGCAGGTGTTTTGTCCGAGCTGCGCTCACAAGTTTATCAAGCTGCTTTTTCATGAACTGCTGCCGGAGACCGGCAAGCAAGCAAAGTTGCGGCGAGATTGCAGCTGCTCCTGTCTCTGCAGTGTTTTTTTCTGGACGGATTTGTCTATGGCCAAACCCCAGTCAGCGCTGCGCAGAACTGCAAATCTTTGCGGAATCATTTTAGAAACACAGCAAAAATGCTTTTTAAACTTTTCTCCACCAACTTGTGAGCGCAGCTCGGACAAAACACTGACTTTCGGACAGTTCGGACAGTGACTTATTGGGAATTCAGTGCTGAAAATACTGAAAACCGGCAGCCTCCTGCCGACGGTGTCGACATTCTGCTCAGTTTGTACATGATTTCAGCAAAAGTATAGACAAGTCAAACTTCATCAAGCTTCATTATTCTAGTTAAAAAATTCTATGTTTGTAAAATTATTAGAAAGGTATATTATTATATCTACGAGCTATTCACCATTACCCAGAAATTTCCAATACAGAATTGAAGCGCACCCCATCACAGCTTAGATTATCAAAGCCATAAACCAGCCTGCTAAACGATGAGGACTGCGAGACTGATGGGACCTGTCCAAAGTGCCATGTTGGGGTAGAAAGTGAAGTTCAATTCCTGTTCAAGTGCAGCTGGAACTCTTAGAGTGCTCTCTGTGCTAAATTTGACCAGCAAATCTCGGATTAATTGAGAATAAAAAAGCTGTCTACAGTGGATAAAGTATTTAACCTAATAATTCAAGAAGATTAGAGAACATAATGGGAATTCTAGCAAAATTTATCAAAGAGATGATAACCAGCTAGAATTCAACCCCTGAGTCTTCATATGTTTTTTATTCATTAAATTTTCTCTTTCTTTTTTTGGTATATAAATTAATTCGCCTCAAATGATATTATAAAATATACAAATCAACTCCCTCTCAGAGTGTGCGTTTTCTAATAATAATAACAGTATTATTAGTAGCAATATCGATGGACTTATAAATATAATTAATGTAGACGGGTTGCTTTCACCAAAGCGAAACTTCACAACCGCTAAAAAGACATGCCTGCCGTTCATGAAAGTGAGTGCAAAATTTTCAGCGTTTGTGAAGTTTCGCGGTTGTGCAGTTTCGCGGTTGTGAAAGTAGATTTAGTGGTTGTGAAGTTTCGCGTTTGTGAATTTTTGCGGTTGTGAAGTTCCGCGGTTGTGAAGTTTCGCATTTGTGAAGTTTCGCGGTTGTGAAGTTTCGCGGTTGTGAAGTTTCGCGGTTGTGAAGTTTCGCGTTTGTGAATTTTCGCGGTTGTGAAGTTCCGCGGTTGTGAAGTTTCGCGTTTGTGAAGTTTCGCGTTTGTGAATTTTCGCGGTTGTGAAGTTCCGCGGTTGTGAAGTTTCGCGTTTGTGAAGTTTCGCGGTTGTGAAGTTTCGCGTTTGTGAAGTTTCGTGGTTGTGAAGTTCCGCGGTTGTGAAACCCACTCCTTCAAATAATCTAGCTTAAAAGACTTAGTAGCCTATAGTACAGTACAGCTACTCAACTAGTGTCCTGTGCTCAGTTGAGATGCAATTTTGCCGATTCTCACGCTCTAGACACGCATCAGGTGACCGATTTAAATAAACTAGTTTCTAAGAAAGCGTGTCTGCGCATCAGCTTCAACAAATTTAGGTTGGAATGCACCGCCGCTGACCTCGAAATTGACGAAAAGTACAATGATTGGTTGCTATGATTGACTCCGGATTGTATGATAGTGCAACTAGTGAGTTGCTTCCGTCACTGTCTTGAAAAACGTCTCTCCTAGCAACAGCATCTGCCTGCCCGAACATTAGTTTCCAATATTGAGCAGGTGTTTTCCCCCGCTAATCCGTGTGTCATCCTGCAACCAGTGACATCCGGCATGGATTCCTGCAGGACATCTGTCACGGCTCACAAATCTGTCTGTGTGCTCAGGGCACCGGCGCTCTGTTTGTTGTGTGCTGAAATAATGCAAAACACACACAGAGACAGGCACACACAAAGCCAATTTGAGTAAATGCAAATTGGGAGAAAAAGGCCCAATACCAATATATTGGGGACCTAAGACCGAAGATAATGCCAGGAAAAACTAGCAGGCTAAAGAATTGGGAGGGAAGAGAACAGCTCAACTTTGAGCTGAGTTCTTTTCAGTTCTTCCCGGCTGAATCGTATCAGATGCCGAGAATTTTTGTGGCTGGGGTTGTGGAGTGAGTTCAGCAACTATGCATCCGTGTGTACTCAGCCGTGTGAGCCAGAGCAATATGATTTTTTTATTTTTAGTGTAGCAGAAAAAATGCAATACAGTTGAAGGAGTCGCAGTTCCCTTAGTTTTGCTCCGCAGTGCAAATACTGATAATTACTGAGGACTGTGGTGCGCTGAAGGATAAAGTGCTCAAGTTTATGAGTCCACGATTTCATGAGTGAATTCATGAGTTTATGATTTAAGTTTATGAGTGATTTTGAGTAAGTTCATGAGTTTAGTCCATGATTTGAATTCATGAGTGAGTTCATCAGTGAGTTCATCAGTGAGTTCATCAGGGAGTTCATCAGTGAGTTCATCAGTGAGTTCATCAGGGAGTTCAGGATTTGAGTCAATTATTTGAGTTCATGAGTGAGTTAATGAGTGACTTTATGAGTGAGTTCATGAGTGAGTTCATGAGTGAGTTCATGAGTGAGTTCATGAATGAGTTCATGAGTGAGTTCATGAGTGAGTTCATGAGTGAGTTCATGAGTGAGTTCATGAGTGAGTTCATGAATGAGTTCATGAGTGAGTTCATGAGTGAGTTCATGAGTGAGTTCATGAGTGAGTTCATGAGTGAGTTCATGAGTGAGTTCATGAGTGAGTTCATGAGTGAGTTCATGAGTGAGTTCATGAGTGAGTTCATGAATGAGTTCATGAGTGAGTTCATGAATGAGTTCATGAGTGAGTTCATGAGTGAGTTCATGAGTGAGTTCATGAGTGAGTTCATGAATGAGTTCATGAGTGAGTTCATGAGTGAGTTCATGAGTGAGTTCATGAGTGAGTTCATGAGTGAGTTCATGAGTGAGTTCATGAGTGAGTTCATGAGTGAGTTTATGAGTGAGTTCATGAGTGAGTTCATGAATGAGTTAATGAGTGAGTTCATGAGTGAGTTAATGAGTGAGTTCATGAGTGAGTTCATGAGTGAGTTCATGAGTGAGTTCATGAGTGAGTTCATGAGTGAGTTCATGAGTGAGTTTATGAGCGAGCAAACCGGTGTTTCATTCGGCTGAATTGAAGCGAAGAGCAAAAGCCCTTGTCAACTCAAGATCTCGTCAGTCGCCGAATCT